>JAOYSI010042533.1:0-27847 GCA_025775065.1 Hiodon alosoides
ATGACAACAAAACTAAACATAACCAACACGTATAAGACATTATTTACATGACGGAACTGTCGGAAGCTAAGCTACCCTGCAGCCCCCGCGAGGGTGGCTACAGTACATAGCAACGGGGAGATGCACTTCGCCATCCCCGTTACAATATCATAAACTGTAGTAAAAAAGACTGTGTTACAAAAAAGACGACCGTTTAGTGATCATTTGTTGAATTAACCGTGCGTTATCTAAAATCTTAAGAATGGTTTGTCTGCTACAGATAGGAATAACATCTGTAGGTTTATTTCTTTCACAGAAAACAATGTTTGGCAAAATGACATAATTCTGGACCGAGAAATACCTCTTGTTTGAAGCCTGTGTCTTTCCAGAGATGTACAAATTGTTTTAGTTTTGATGGAGCAATGTTTATTTCTTCATTATATTACAGTGATGATAAATTGCTGGCTTTCTATAATGTGTGCAGTGGTTTCGATGTTCAATGTTGGAGACCAATATACCAGTTATAAAACAATAGGATAAATGAGACAGGATAATTCTGTGCATACAGAATGTTGCTGTCTCCATCAACATTTGGTTCCTTACAAAATGCACTAAGTTGCTTTAACTATGCTAAAAACCACCGCTTTAATTGCATTTTAAATGACCGTTGTGTCAATAAAAAAGTTAAAATGTGACACAGCCTTAGTCTGACTCATTTCCCATTTTGAAAAACAGTATACACTTTTACAGCTCTGTTGCAACATTTGCTTGAAAACTTGACAGCGCCTGCATTAGGGCATTGCGCTACAATCATCAAAACAAAGACCCTAGTGTTTTAGGAGAGGCCATATCAGAGTCCTGAAATCGTAGCAAAATCAGGTGGAGTAGTGTTAATCGCAATACTAACAGTGTCAGACAAACCTCATCAGGACAATAGTCAGCGGGAATGTCAAGTTTACCAAATGGTACTTTTAAAATGAGGTCCCTTGTCTTCAGGGGCGAAAGGATTAATTGAAGTAGCATAAAACGTGCACGATCATTAAAAAGAAAATTGCAATAGATTATTCAGAAAGCCAATTTAACAGGATAATTTAAACACCTAAACTCAGTCACACAGCTGCCCCGGTTAGTGCTGAACCTGTCTGAATTGAAGAACAGATGCACTAACTAAAGGGCTGGAAGATCAGTTTTTTAAATATGCATACATTTCCAACTCGAGCTAGAAGAGGAGGCCTGGGGGACCCTGAAATCAAATTGTACATAGTTAATAAAATGAATAAATCTTGGCAGACATGCCTTTTAAAGCTTTCCTTTTCTCGGAAGAGCCCCTTAAGCTTTTTTCTAGTAATGTTTAGAGGAATTATAGATGCACCCTTACCAGTAGGTTGGTTTAAAGGCAAATTACTGCAGTAAGTAACACTCATTTCAATTGCTCCCTTTTTCACTCTGCCCCTCTCTATTATACACCTCCATTCTCTTCAGAAAGTCAACTCAGCAGGCAAGGCACTAGCGCTGCAGTATCAGGTGGTATTAACATCAGCACCCGTTCAACATTCTATTGCCATCACCATAATTCAGAAACACCGCAAAACCTTTAATTAAGTTAACCTTTCTAGTCGAAACCATGTACAAGTTGTGTGCCACACAGAGGGAGGCAATGCATTTTTCAAGATGACTGTTATTTCCTTACGATGCCCATAGTCAGGGATAATGGCCTTACCGAACTGAAAGTGTTTTCACAGCATGACAACGAGATTACTTACAACAAACTACTACCCAAATAACGCTGTTCTGCTCTTCATTTCCTACCACCACATGAAGGTGCTGTTGGGTAGATAAATTGCCAGGATGCCTGGTGAAATTCAGATGATTAGAATTAAACACTGTTCCCCTTTCAAAAAAAATTTAATAAATAAATCACATGAAACTACTGTGTCCCAGAAATAAAAAATGGAAAAAATAGCAACTTCATAGAAAATATAGGAAAAACTGATCTTTAAAGAATTTTAACAGAATAAAAACAGAATTTTAAAAACAAAAAATCAAAAAGAGACTTAAACATAAACATAGAAATATTTAAACATAAAAGTATAATAATAATAAAGAAATAAAAGTGAAAATGGATGAAAAGACTTGAGATTATTAAATTAGACTGACAGAACTTATATGACTACATATATTTTTCTGAAAGAAAATATATACTTCAACAGTGCAATTAAAAATAACAATTATAAAATAATTTAAATAACTTAAATAAGGTAACTTAAATAAAATTCAGATAAGCTATTTACTAGTTAAACTAGTCTTTTTCACTCATCCAACACCACACAGCAAATGTGCACCACACAAAAGATGGTGGAACATTTCTGCCGTTTCAGAAGGAAAGCTACTGTTACTTTGTGTATGTTATTATCTTCAGGTCACACGAAAAAGTGATTATTTGTATTAGTCTCCCTTGTCTCATTTTTTCTGTGACACCTCTGGGCCACTTCATGACACTGACTTGAATCAAGTGTACGTAATCACCCATTTATTGTAGTACATTATCAATTGCCTATAGCCAACCCAACGTAGAGCAGCATAAAATTAAGTCATGCACAGCTGCGCTCGTTTAAGTTGTTTTGTCATATTTCTTTTACATACTGCATCTTAAATTTTAAACAAGTTCAAACTTAACAATGGAAAGCCAAAACAAACCATAAGGAGGAACAGGAAGAAAGATTAGAACAAACTAGATTTTCAGATTAGATCAAAGACAAAAGCATTGAATGTTAAATGTAATTGATTTACACAAAAAAGGAAAGTAACAGACAGACAAACAGGACACCACCACAAACATCCCTGACATGCTGAGGACACGGGAAAAAAACGAAACTACAACCCTACGCACCCAACACAACACAACATAGGGCAGAGCAAATCCTCTCATGACCGCATTCCCTCTGAACTTTCCAATATTGTCTGGCTGGTGGCAATCTTTTGGGCAAGTTATCTAAAACAGAGGTGTGGTTTTTAAGCTAGACAGAGCCCCATACACCCACATGAAATGCTGTCAACTAAGGAAAATGGAAGAACAGGATTTAACAGAAAAAGGATTTAACCATAACATAGTCTCATGCTTCTGCCCAGATTGTGACATAAGTTTTTTTTTTTTTTCTGGCAGTAAAATACTCAAATGGAAAAGGGATGCCTGTCTTTCACCCCCTTTAATCCACAACAAGAGATACAGAGTAAAATTTGTGACTATATTATTCAAGAACAGATGTGTAACTGTATTTAGGAAATCATATTGTGAGAGTTTTATTGTTCTTCAGGGCCCAGACTATCATCATGTTGCCTGGGCAACACAATGCTGAGTGAGCTGATCTGTTTGCTGCAGCGAAGGCATACAACTGAAGAAATTAAACCATAAAAAACTTTACATTCATGCTGTAACCTTGTGAGTTGATCACGATATGAATTCAACTTGTTCCTATGCAATACTAAAGTAGTCACAGCATGCCATTGTGCAAGGGTTATTCTTGTATTTCATGTCTTCAACAGTAGTTATTATTCCTACTGTTATTTGTACATCAAGTGTGTTGTCTGAACATTTAAACTTGAAATATGTACATGCTTTGCCAAATATGTCAAGAATGTGTCAAGCATTCAAGTCTCATAACTGGGAGACTTAATAATATAATTTTTGTAATAGGTCATCACCTAATTTCTTCAGATAATGTGTCTGAGTGCATCTATACCCCTGTTGATGAGATAAAGTAATACAGTGTAAGTTTTTATTTTTCATTTTTATGGAGACAAGGACATGTAAGTAGTAGAACCATTATTATGTCACTATATGTTATTATGTGTACATCTCATTTATATTTTTGTATTTATGTATTTATGTATTTATGGGCCATTTCAATTGAAAAGTTTCAAACCGATTCAGAGTCCACTTCTGTTCCTCCTCATAAAATTGAATGCACATTCAATTGGTGCATGAAGTAGCCTTAACGTTAAAGTATAATCTATAATATTGTGCAATGTAACTATTGATATCAATTTAAATCGTTTCTTTTTTGTCCTTTAACCCGTCAGTGAACATCCGAAAGCTGCTTTATGCTTTATTTTCTTTGAAAGGGGTTGTTTTGTTTTCATGGGACTATCATAGAAAACATCAACGTTTAAGCTCTTGAGGAACACATCCTTATTGCTGTGGCTACTCAGTGTCAACTAGGTGACACATAGCCCCACTGCTCAAATCACAGGCAAGTGTAGGTGTGACTCTTGAGAAAAACAACTTCTTGAACCTGAATTTCTGTCTCTGCTCAAAGCACACAACAGAAAGCCATTTGTTTCTTTTTATATTTCACTTTAATCTTGAAGGCCTGTTCACTTTACCATCCATGTTTATTTGTTTTGTTTCTGCTGCCTACGGGGGACGCTTTAGCTGAAGCACAGATTCCACAATGAGATTATTTTGAATGGCATTCAGTCATTACACCGGCGCCATCAAACCTCCTGAGTGTAAGGCCTTTTAAGTAAAAAATGATGACATATGGTCAAGTGTGGTTTAGTGGTGAAAAAAACTATGTGACTTCTAGTTTTCCAAGGATTTGTATATGTTAAATGTGATTATCTATTAATAATAACAATAATTACAATAATAATGTCTTGCTAGTGTATTTCCATGGATGGGGATCGCAAATCAGGACGTGGCTTTTAGTTTTTTTAATTAGTGGGTAGAAAATATTAAGGCCCTGACCACGTGGTATGAGGTGGGGGTGGGGTCTAAAAAGGGAAGAAGGGAATTGATGAAGTAAGATGGCGGAGAACCGGGTCGTGGTTTGGTAGACGAGGCAATAGCCCAGGGCACCAGGCCGCTAGAGGGCCCGAATCTTTTTTACAAAATTTGTGATTGTCAACTTTGTTCCCGTTTTGGTGGTAAGCTAAGGAAGAATACATTTTGTAAGTAACAGCACGTTCAAATTAGTGTATCAAGGGCCTGGTAGCCTAGGTTTGAAGTGTTCATGTCCAAGCAGCATGTACAAAAAAAATAAAATAAATAAAAACGAGTTGCTGGTAGTAAAGTAAAATGCTTGGAAATGTGTCCCAAATTAACAGCATTCTTCATTACTACTAATCATGGGCCCTGGACTGACACGTACCCAAGAGGTGAGCCAGCGCCATCAGAGCTTTTGGTGCTTGACAACCCAGCATTAGAGTCAAACAGAATACACAGAACTGAATTAGTCGGAAGAGGCCCAAAACAGATAATGGACATTGCATTTCCCCAAAACAAAATCAAGGTTCTTCGTAGATTAGCACAACGTGAGCAGAACGTAATATGGCCTGGGACATCAAATAAACAACATGATCCCTGCAGCGGCAATTTCCTGGGTCATGTTGAGCTGCTTGCTAAATTTGACACCGTAATGAGTGAGCGCTTGAGGAGAACCGAGGGAAAAGCAATTCAAGACCATGACCTCAGCAAAGACATTCAGAATGAGCTGATTCTTCGGTTTGTTACTGAAAGGATTCATGTCAGTTATTCTGCACATAGGGAATTGTGAGCCTTCTGCTGGTGTTTAAGTGTCAGAGCACTTCACAGGAAATTCTATTGCCACTGAGGCCTCAACCGATGAGGCACTTTTTTAGGTCGCATGGAGAACTTGGGAATCAGTATCAATGATTGTAGAGGGCAGAGCTATGACAATGGTAGTTACATGACAGGAAAAAAAGTGCTTGATATTTATAAAAAAGCTCTATTCATGCCATGTAGCTGCACAGCAGTATAAATCTTGTCTCTGATACTTCGTTGCTATCTCTTAACGTTTTTTGGAGTATTGCAATTGCAATTTTTGTCTTCAGAAACTTCAACTCAACTGGTCCATAAAAATAGAATTATTTTTCTCCCACTAGTTCACACAGCTCCAACCAAGAGATTTTCACAGCTAAATGTTTTCTATGGTTTATTTGACTTGCTTTTCAGCACCAAGGAGATATGAACAGCAAATGAGGTGAACACATTGCACAGATCACCAACGTTTTACCAAGAAAATGGGTGACATCAATGCTAATGATAGAGAACGTAGAGAACTGCTCAGTTGTAAACAGCTTCCCATCCGTCTGGTTTAGACCATCTTTGGAAATGTTGAATTGCATCTACTGCAAAAATGTATTAGATCTCTATCGAAGCATTCAGCAACCTCAGCGTTGCTCTGTGGATACCTTTAATTGTACATATGACCATGGCGTCTAGAGATATAAGCTTGTTTTATCTTGTTTGAAAGTTATCCAAAGCTACTTGCTTTCAACAACATCTCAGGATCTTCTGAACAGACTGGATAAAATTGCCATTGAACATGAACTGCGTGGCAAGTTGGATTTGATGACTTTGCTGTGGCTAAAGCAAGTAAGCTCAGCTTTTAAGGGTTAGTTACCATTAGGTTAATTTAAATTATGTCATGTATCATTGTAGGATTTTGCTAGCGTTTCCTTACCTAATGTATTGTGATATTTGTTTTTGCAATGGGAGGCAATGACATCACTGGGTAACCCTCTGGCGGTCTAGGTGTATGACTGGTGGAGGGAATACTATACTATCAATTATGTTATGAATTGTTGTATTAATAATTTGATTTGTCATATCCTCAGGTCATGTTTCCATTCCAAAAGCAATGTGTCATGAAGTATGTTCATTATTCTTATTTTTAGAAAATCTTATATTTACAATGCTAGGTGTCTAGGACAACCTGGACTAATGACATGCCTCTGAACTATTTGAATAGAACAACCGACCCAGGAACAACAAAGAACAATTCATGCCTCTATAGATACCACCATGTTGGTATTTGGAAATATTGCAGAGAAGTGTTAGATTTCCCCATCCTGATCATCAGAATATTATCTTTTTAATAGAAACAGCAGATTAATGTTTACCACATGCTTTACTTGCAACCCATCCAAAACAGACAAAGGTCTCTGATGCGTTCCTTTCAAACTTAATATGAATACATTGCTGATGCCATTTTGGCAACAAACATAAAAGCTATCACTCCCATAATCTCTTTGGAAAATGTATTTTTCGATTTGTACCTGAATGTTGTGTCAGCAACACATTCCAGACATGAATAAAGCATGAGATGTCTGCCTTTTTAGCTATCCACAATGTATATTGTTGCTTAATACAATGGTCATTTTTGATTGAAAATTGGTTACTTGAGGCCCCTGTACAAATGTGAGACATGTCCTAATTGTATAAGGTCCACGTGACAAATTTATTTTTCAGCTTCTGCAGTTAAGGGCTATACCATTTAAATTAAAGTATAGGGGTTTGGGCTACCTTTTGAATATCTGTCATGTCTCATCCGCATCAGCAATTGGCAATTGGTAGCTCTCTGCCTCACCGGAGTTCTAACAAGCCCCAGTTAGGATTTTCACGTGTTTTATGATTTGTTAATTATTCACACCTGTCCCTTGTTCTCTGTAATTCACTCCCTGTGTATATACGGTTCCTTGTTTCCCCCAGTCCTTTGTGAAGCCTTGCATGTTCCTACACTGCTTGTCTAAAGGTACTCTTAGCTATCTACGTTTTGATCGCTGTTTGTTTGCTGACGTTCTGCTCCTTTTGCCTGTATTGCCCATAATCTGCTGGATTGTGACCTCTGCTTTCTGACTACCCCTTTGGTTTGTCCTCTTGTACCATGTTGGATAACCTTGAATAAACTCTGCACTTGGGTCCTACCACTCTCGTCGAATTGTATGTGACTATATTTTATATTTTCTTATTTTAAAACAAAATCAATAACTATGACTTTTGAATGTATGACTACAACAAACTGCATGGCCATAAAACTTAAAAAGTCATACAAAAGAATTAAATACTTCCATCATTATCAATAATCTATATAATATTGTGATAAAATGCCACACTGTCAGCTTTCTAATAGGTTTCTCTGTGTGAAAGGAACACTTTTTTCTTTAAAAGTGCAAGCCAACTATCATTCATTTGCTACATGGGAGGCTTGGTTTTAGAAACTCCTTTTCTCGTTAAGGAAAATGTTCTGTCCATTTTCTGTTTTACGAGCCTGACATTTGGTTGTCATTTTTAATTTTCCTCCGCATCAGGGAGAGATTTGTTTCACCGTCTAGCACAAAATGACAGCGTTTTTTCATTGTGTCTCAAGGACCCTCCTTTTAGTGTGTGTTTTTTGTAAGAGAAGACAGCCACAGTGAGACACATGAGCAGTATCTATTCACAGGAATCTTCAAATAAAGCTTACATTTCACTAATATAAGTAATTTCCCTAATACTAATACTTCCCTGTCTTTTAATACAGACAAGTAGGTTTTAAATCACGGCACTAAGAGAACCACACAAATTCTTCAAATTAGTCAAGGAACACAACCCCATCATTAGCAAAGAAATTGGTGTAGATATGTATATACATAAAAGTTGGACACATGGGGAAAATTTGTATTCATTCCAAAACATTTTTTCTATTACATTATCATGAAATAGCAGCCTTCTGGAAACCTCTGGGTTACAAGGATAATTTCTTAACCAATATACCATACTGTGGCCTAAAAAAAAATAAGTGATAATAATAAGTGAGACATGAATGAGACAAAAATCTTGTCCCTTGATCTAATGTGCTGGTAAAAATGTTTTTCCTTGCCACCGAAAGGAAAATGTTCCTCATGAAACAACAGGTTTGCCACAGTGTTTTTGGATGCTCATTTGAATACAGTAACTTCAGTTGGTGTTAGTGCTCTTTGAAGCCAAAAAGGCTTCAGAGCTTGACAGAACAAAGACATTTTGTCTAAATGAAAAGACCCTGGGAAATGATGTTAACATCCAAACAACTGCAGTAATCATGATGTAATTACCACTGTTATGTTTTTGCTTTGAGTGCCCTGCAAGATACATTATAGGATTTTTTTTCTTGTTTGTTTATGTAGTTGTCTTTTGTTCTCCTGCATTATTTTGCATGTAATTGAATCTCAGTTTTGCCAAAAAGTCCTTGGTGTGAGTAACAATCCAAGTTGGGATTCTTGAAAACTGAAAAGCAAATAAAAAAGACTGTGCCATTATCAACCAATCAATCAGGGAGTTTCCTTCAAAGTTAGGGCCGAGTTTTCCTAGTGAGAATCCTTCTGCTGTCACAGCAATATATTCACCCATTATTTTACTTGTTTCAAGCCCGACTTCTCTTCTCATCTGGGATTCAAATGTGACAGACGAGATGGATGTCAATGGTTCCCTGGCTCAGACTTCAAAGAGTAAAAATGATTCCTGTCCAAACTGGTCATCCCATTTATATTACAGAATGATTTAACAGCAACAAAGTTTGGTTAATAAATCACCTTTGGGTAGAGAGAGAAGGGCATTAGTACAACACAAGTAAATTATACTATTCTTTAAATCTTAATTTTGCCCAGCAACTTTATTCATTCTTAAATGTTAAACTAGTTTTATTCAAGTGAGCTTGAATAAGGAATTGATAGAATGCATATACAAAACAACATATACAAATAATACAGCAGTACCATTAAAAAACAGCTATTCATTAGTTAGTTTTTTTAAACAAAAAAAAAAAAACTTTGCTTGGTGACTGTGTTTTTTAGCTCATTGGGAGAAGTGTGGGTTTTGATTTGTAGGGACTTCATCAGGATTTTGCTGGATCTGGATAATAATCAATATATTATTAACAAGTGACATATTTATGAATAAGTAAACAAGAGAATTTAACTATGCATGTGGTAGACCAAGAAGGTATCGGAAACTTGATTAAATTTAAAGGATTATTTGCCCTGTGGTGGTAAGAAACTGTTCCAAGAAAAATACATCAAATATAATTTGTTTGTGCAAAGGTGTAATGACATTTAGATACAAAATTACTTTTGCAGTACCTTAGTGTATCCCATTTATAACAAATTTAAAAACCACAACGAACGTTCCAAGTCCATTATTTCACATTTCTATGTAAAGGTCATAACCACAGGTGACTCAAACCTGAAATTTAAAGGTCACTGGCAAACTAAAACCTATATAACTATATAGAATGGTTGTAGAGTCCAGTAATGATTCCTTCATCTGTCACGTGTTGGGAGTGAACCGGCGTGATAGTATTGCTATTATTCTTCATGGTTTAGTAATCTGAATTGGATAGTCACAAAGAGCTTAATCACTGATATTTGGTTCTTTCCCTGTTTTGTTTTTTGACCTAGGGACTGTCCTTTTCTTCTGTTAATATGAATGTTATGAAGGGCAATGGGAAGGCTAAACTAGGTTGGCAAGTTAGTTGTCTGCCAGGGCATTACATGGGTAGTAGCCAGTTTCGGTTTTCGTAATTTCCTGCCTTTAGTTAGTACATTTATTTTACAAAAGTGCCCTTGATTGTGGTTTAGTTAGTGGGGTTTTCCATTCTGTTGGGACATGTTTGTTGACGACCACCGGAGGGAGATCGCAGGCAGACCAAACCAAGGCAAAACGTCACGGCGTGCTGATCCCATGTGTCCCATGTGTGGAGAAGGAGGGTGACTGCAAGACCACAGCCATGAAGAAAACCACTGTTGTTTAATAAACTGTTTTACATTTTTACCAGGTTATTTGTGTCAATTTCATTTAAATATTTACCAAACTCCTCTTACCACTGAGAAAAGAACCTACGCCATCACCACTGTTTACTTATAGTATTAGTGAATTAAATTATTAATTGTAATTAGTTAGACTGATAATGATTAATAAATAAATATGAGACTGGCCACAGTTCTGACAGATTGTCTTTTCCGGAGCGCCACCACATGGCTGAATGTAGTACACCGGGAACCCAGAGGGGGGCCCACTGGAAGGCAGGCGTAGTGCCTGAAATACAATGACAGGTGATCGACTGTCACCACCTCTAGCAGATAGGAGTTGGAGAGAGGGAAAATGGGGGCCCATTCCTCTAGGCCTGCCTTGGCCTGGAGACAGCTAAGGCACTCAGAAGTCAATGGACAAAGGCCTTCTTCCATTCCAGGCCAGGAGAACGGTCAGCACAGGGCCAGCTCCACCTTAGAAACCCAAGATGGCCCAGGGACCGATAGTACTGTTTCCACATTTGGCATGGATGTCAGGCACCAGGGTCTGCCATCCCAAACCTCTTTCAATGGTACCTTGACTAATCAGCAGAGAAGCCACTTCCATTCCCTCCACTACCCCTTCTCATCCTCTTAGGTGGCCTGATGTTCCTGTCGAACTACTCCTGAAGGGCAAAGTTGGTGAGCTGCGTCCCCCACTGCTGCTTGATCATCCCCAACTTGACCATTCCTAGATTGTGGGGATTGTGGTCAGTGTACGTAAAAATCTAGTAAAATATACCCCCCACAAGTTGAAGCCTTGAACTTTTCAGTCATGCCCACTTAAAGGCCAGAATCTGAAGTTTGAAGGCACTATAGTTCTGGTTGTTACGTATTGGTGGGTGTTGATAATAACTCGAGAACCTCTGGAAGGTCCTCACTAGTACTGTCCAGTACTGCCACTGTCTTGTCCAGATTGATCATGACAAATGCTCAGCTAATGATGTGCCCCAGGTACCTCACCTCTCGCTCTTTAAGAGCTGTCATTGTACTGCTACAGCTGCCTGAAAATCTGCTTGTGTCAGAAAATCTGAAGTGAACACAACGGAGTGGGGTCATGGATGTGGTCTTCTTGTCAATACCTACTTTCCAGATTGAGGATCGAAAACTCGCTTTAGAGTAGTCTATGACTCCTCAATACAAGGCAGAGGGTAGACATTACCCATTCTTTGTGGGTAAGGAAATTCAGATGGTGGCAAACCCAGACAAAACCACCACGTCCCAACCTTTTCTGATCACACCGACTCATTTGGGGGTAATGTGGTGCCACGGGTGGATGTTACAGCAGTGAATCGCAGCATGGAGCGACAAGTCGGCAAAGCACAGCAAAAAAAACAATCAGCATCACAGACAACCGCAGCACTGTCTCTCTACGTGCATAAAAAGCAGCTCAGGAACAAAGATGGGAGAGAACGCTGAGAGGTAATGTTGTGATCACAGGACATGACATTACCACTCTGCTCCTTCCACAGAGCTCTGAGCAAGTCCTGCCCATTTACAGCCTGGCGAGAGTGAACTAGTAGATCTGGTGAACTAGTGGCCCGGCCCCCACTTTGTGCTGCCAGAGACAGCATCACGCTGATGCTGCATAAAGAAAACAGCAGAGCTTTTTGCCTCTTGTTTGCGGGTGTGCCTTTCCATTTGATTCATTTTTAGTTTTCTGACATTTGTTACTTTTCAGTTTTCCCTATCCTGAGGGACAGAGCTTTTTTACTTAATCGTTTTCCTATTATCAAACCATTTATTAAAGACATTTAATGAAGTGTCTCTAGATTGATCTGGTCCTAGGGTTTTTTTTTCCCTTGGAACCGCCCCGGACAATCCGGCCACCCTTTTATTTTAACTCAGTTAAATAAATTTAAATATCAATTGAAACCATCTTAAAAATAATTAATTTTGTCCAAATGCATGGGTAAAGTAGTAGTATTAGACTGTTTTATTGAATTTGATACATTTTACACATTTTGCACCTACAGCTACAAACTACAGCTACTAACTCCAGCTACGCCTGTTGTCCTCCTTCCTATCCATCCACCTGAGGCAGTCCTAACGGTGGCTCTATTCCTGTCTGGGCAGCCACCTCCATTTTGCTGGAGCGGGGCTTCTGCGACTCCGACTCCTGCCAGTCCAGAACCTGGTCTGTGCTCGCAGCTTCAAAAAGGAAAAAATATAAGCCACGCCGCTTTCCCCTTCCCGTGACATATATCTCATCCAAAGATGTTGCCTGAGGACTGCTGCATTCAGTCTCCTCGTTATTTTCTGCCCTGCAGGTAAGGGATTCAGAGATTTTTTACCAGTTTATAGTATGTAGGTATAGCATTCCAAATTCACTAACCCAGAAAAGAAAAGGGGAAAAAAAATAAACAATTAAGATATAATTGGTAATTTATTAATGACTTTCGCTGCACAACTTATGAAGCTGACAACAAACAAGAGAGCACAGGCACAACTCCATACACCTTTAAAAAAAAAAAAAAATTATTTGCATGGATGTCTATAGTGTCAGTGCAGTTCATGAATATTGCCATTATATCATTTCTGATACATCATACCTTGGCTAGGACAAATCTCGAACAACCCAAGATGCCTCAGGGTCCTGTTACCTTGCAAAAAAATATAACAAAACAACAACAACAACACAATTAGCAGGCTTTCTTTTTAAGCTTTGTATTACTTCCTCTGGCACATCATAGTCCTTTAGGCAGAATAAAACAGTCGCTAAGGAGCTTTTTTTTGTTACATAAACTCAGTTGGTGTTCTGAGCAACTGAGATGTTGTTTGAAAAAAAAAGAAGAAATATTCTTGAGAAAGGTCCATAAATTTTAGTAAATATCCAAGTGTCGGAATGGGTAAAACTGTAAGGTGTGTAAATTTATTAGGTAATCTTGTTTGCCAAAGCAATTAAATACATTTTTTTAGGAATATATAGGAGCCACAATGGATATTGGGCTTGTTTTCATATTTTGAAACCTGTAGGTTTGTGTGTAGATCATGGTCTTTAGACAGTGGTCTTCAGATTTCTTCAGATTTCTAGGGAAGTTTTGAAGTTATGTTAATTGTATTAGAACTAAACGTATGCAACACCTATTTGGTCTCAAGTGGACAATATAATATGTTTTCATTCATTCAAGTGAATTTACATTTTTCTAGCGCTGCCAACACTTAAGTACCCAGGTGCGTCTCTCTGACAGAGGGTTAATAGTATAACAGGTCTCGGTCAGAGGCAGATTTTCTTGTCTATTTCCCCATGTGAGGTTTTATCTATCATTGCAGATTGAAGAAAAGTATATTTGAGCTGGCATCCTTCAGCAAGTGCACCTTTACCATTGGTGGCAACGCCGAAACTTTGTGTGATTTTCTTTTCAATGTAAAATTAAACTTTTTTAGAATGTGTTAATGCAACATGTTTGCTTTACTTTTAGTCTGTCTAGGCTGATCTGGTTTATAATCTGCATAAAACTGAAACTGGGTCTGTTCAGATGCAAGTGGGAAACGAGAGTGGTCACATATTCAACTGAACATCGGCATTCATAAGGACCACTAGGGGCAATTTTTTTTTATCACAGTCCAGACAGTCAGAAAAAGGCTCTTGAAGCTACTGTTCCTACCAACACGTGACCCTGTCCATATGCAAGGGACTGTCACAATCCAGCTGGAACAAGCTTCAAATGGGCCCCACTAGGGTTTATTCTTCTGAACCATGTTGGATATTGCAGAAAGTAATATACAGTGCCACACTCCCTTTTATGTATATGCTACCTTTATGTATGGTTTACCTAAAGGAATTTTCATCACGAAAGTGTGCAAATTAGACGTTGGAGTATGCTGTGTGAAAGAATGAAAAGTTTAGAAGTAAGCAAACCAAACAATATGTACACTCTCTGTTGTCTCTCTGTAAAGGCCACCTTACACAAAGCAATTCAGACTCCTTTTGTCGCAGATAAATTGAAATGCTGGCTAATTTGTCAAGTTTTATAGAATTTAAGCACTGTATATTACTTCAGTTTTAAATTGCCCATAAGAGGAATATTCATTATAAAGATCATTCATTTATAGTCACTGAAATTTTGCTTTCCAGGTTTTTTCTATCAAAACTTAGTGTTCATCCGAATATCTTCTTCTGTTTTTTGTTTTCTCTATACAACCGGAAGCTAAAAATCCCATCCTTGTCTTTAGTTGTTTAAGTGTATTTATCTTTATGAATACATACATTTAACTCAACAATAAAGCAGAAAACACTTGTGCTAGTTAAACTTCTCATCAAAAACATAACATAGTAGAGCATAAGGGGTGCTATTAAGCGATAATCAGTAAATGTTTTTAGAGAAGAGTACAGCCATAGTTGCTCTGCCTTCTCCTCTGTTTAAATTGAGTTGTAGCATTGTGTTAAGTGCTGTCTTTCTTCAGCCTTCCCGAATTACCCAGCATGGATTCAAACAATAATTGTCCATTACATTTTTGTACAGATATTAGCCAAGAGACAGCCGCTATTCACAAATTCCATACCATTTGGTTACATTATTTTGCCCCGTCTCACCTTTTCTAGTCATTGATGAACATGTGAGCTTGTAATTCACTACATCTTATTATGAAAATTGAATTGCCTGAGGTTGATACGGTATATAATTTCATTAATACTAAATTAATTAGGAGTTGTTCTTATCCGAAGTCTTTATATAAAGTCACTTATATTAATATTGCTTCACAATGGTCTCTGCTAATGTCACAAAATGTTGCAGTTAATTTAAAACTGAAAGGCCATTCCCTGCAAGGTACTGTACAGCAATTCATGATGAGATGTTATACATGTGCATTCTGTGATGATACCTAATAATATTGCTCTGAGTTTTCTTGCATAGCCAAGAAAATGTTATCTATACTCTCGAGCTGTAAATTTATATATGTTTTCTTACATGACATTGTTTTGTTTTGAAGAATAATTGTATTTATTTAAAATAATATGAGAGTTGCATGTAATGTAAGGGGTCATCTTGAAAAACCGAAGAACCATTGTTTCTTAAGGAAAATGTAATACCCTTTCATTGTAGTGTTATGATATGTTATTTCTGTTTTATTCTAAACTTTGGATATTCCATGTCCAATGTAAATATAGTCTAGTGGAATGTGCCATTGAGATTTATAGCTTTAGAGTACTTATATGAATGTGTTTAACTCTGAGAAAGCTTTTGAGAAAACTCTGAGAAAGTTTTATTTGATTTAATTTTATTACATTTGTTTATATTTCCATTATGTCTGTACTATGAAAGGAATCGTTTAGAGCAATTCAAACGAGCATGTTTCAAAAACATTTGTGACGTGCTTCCATTCAGACAATAGTTGCTTTTAATGTATTTAATCATAATTTTTTCTTGTAATTTGAGGCTTGCTAAAATGTTTGACATGAAGATCTGTTTGGTATTAAAAATACAATTATATTGCAAATAATGTGGCACTGGCAAATAAACATCTCTGCAGAATATTAAATAAATCACATTCTAATTTCTGCAATAAACCTTTGTTGTGAAAAGCAGAAGCAGAGGTTTTAAAGAATTTTGGATAGAGGCATTATGTCTTATTTAATTTGCACTAAATTCAAATTAGATCGGTGTGCTAAATCATTATAGTATATAATATATATCATTATATAGTCCCTCCACTTTTTATGACCAAAAAAGCAAGTAAGCTGTTCTACTTAAGCGCCACACATCTGATTCTGCTCAACTGAACACTTTTAAAGAGATAACCCTTCCTTCTAACTAGCTCAATGAATGAACAGGTGCGACTCATTTCCCTGACATACTGCTTCAACTGAACTCCTTTGTTAGCAATCGATTTATGTTATTTATCTTATTATCACAATGTCACTGTTTCAATGTGATACCCGCATCCCTTCTCTGGCACACGTTGCAGCTCATGACATAATCCTTTTACCTCTGTGTGTAACGCAGCCGGCAGTCACGCCCTCAAGCTGTGATAGACAGCAACACTGAGAGGGAGGGCCAAGAAGCAACAGTAAGGGTAAGTTTGACAGTTTATAATAAATAAAAGTGATAGTGATATAAGCATATTATTATATTATCGGCTCCAATTATTACAATTTTAATTATTTTTTATTAACCCAGCCAATAATGTAATAGCCAGCTCAAAATGTAAGAACTTCTAAAAAAAAAAAAAAAAAAAAAAAAAATTCTAAAAAGTTATTATGTTATTGGTTCAGAAATTTTATTACATTATTGGTAAGTTATTACATTATTGACTTTTATTACATTAAGAATGGAAAATGTATTACGTTATTGGCTGTTATTACATTAACAGTTTCCTGACCTGCGAATATTCCCTTTTGAACTTTTTGAATGATACTTGATGGTCATGACCTGCACAGAGTTCGGCAGATATCGTCTGTCTTCTGGACTAATGCCAATTTCTGGCACCTGTTACTATTTGATGAAGACATCTTTCTTTTTCCAACTGACACCACCTTTGAGGCAGTTTCATATTAGTAATTTTCTGCAGCCTTTGACACTGAAGAACCTGCCAAACATGCAACATTTACACCCCATTCTAAGTCACTGTGGTCTGCTTTTGTGGCTGTGCCAGTTCTTGGTAATGAATTTGTTGAAACAGCTTACTGAGACTTCTGGGAAGGGATTTGCATATTTTACTACTTGGCATATATGCTGCATGGTTCATGCACTTTGTTGCATCCATTTTTCATCCACTCTATTTACAAATTGCTCAGACCATCAAGTTGTACGCATGCTCCATGTAATTCACTTTTGAAGGCTACACTAGAGCCATTTGTACATTACCAAATAAATGATTATAACATGTTTATTGCAACCACCATGGTTTCATTTATTTTACTGTTGCTAAAGCAGATTACACTTTTTTAAATGATCAGGGGGTTGTGCTGTGTGCACTAGTTTGTCCATTTCATTTCACTATTACCCAACTCTGAGATCATGGTACCATTGTAGAAGGTTTCTGTAGAATTGTGTGTGATACACATTCATAGATACCCAAAAACTCCCAGTAGAATTTAGGTGTTCCAAGCGAGGAACGGACCAGTGCATTACATTTCATGACTCTAGGTCAAACGGGAATGGGGGCTGAGCTGTAGGATTATTACAGCGCCACCTATAGACCGATGGTTGCCTCGTTTCTAGGACTCCTAATAACCCTAAACACTGATGTGTTCACTAATGTGAGTGCAGCTATTTTAAATTATTCTATTTTAGGTAGAAAGTTACAGAAAAAGATGGAAAGTTACAGAAAATCTAAGTTAAAAAGAACATTCTGTATATTCTCAAAGTGCATGGTGAGAATGTCCTCTGCGTTTCTTTACGTAAAACATTTGCCTAAATCTGATATTTGTTTGGCATGAAATGGCAATTATCGTAGGAAAAAAGATAAAAAGTAAGACTTTCAGCAAGTCTAATCAGATTACAAAATTAAATGTGTCAAAGTTATTTAAAACTAACCCAATATGCATGCTTTTTTGTCAATGCAATCATTTCTGCTCAAAATGATTTCATTTTATCGAAATTTTGATGACTTGAGCTAAAGTGCATTTTAAGGCATCATTTAATTTATTGGATGATAGCAGATGTCATCGTGTGGGGCTGCTGTTGTATCCATCAAAAAAAATGATTATATATAATTTATTACGACTTGCAGATGCTTTACATTAACATTTACACGTCATCTGCTTTTTTATATTCTGTTAAAGTCTAAAATGTATCTTCACAAAATGGAGATTGTTTAGCATTTGTTCTTGTTAGAAACTGCAAATCAGTTCAATCAATCGCTTTATTTTTATATTGTGCTTTTCACATGTTTTCATGTCACAAAGACTCTTTACATACAGAGAAATACAATATGCCCCAGGCCTGACCCCCCAAAAGCATGCCAGTGGCAACAGTGGCAAGGAAAAACTCCCTAGGCTGGCAGGAAGAAAACTTAAGAGGAACCCAGCTTAATGGGGGAGCCCATCCTCTGCTGGCCGGCACTAGGAGCTTAATTAAAGAATCTAATGTCCATAGTATGTGATGCCCTCCAGTAGAGGAGTTCCAAAACATTGTGTGTACCCGAAGGAAAGGGGTGGGGGCCCAGGTGGCTGGAGTCCAGTCTAAAAGTCCACTGGTTACTGTGGTGAAAGTGATGCAGTCCTACAGGATGCCTCACGTGATTGCTCGATAGAGAGAGCTAGCACGTTGTTATGCTTACCTATGGAAGCAGTATGATCTCAAGTTAAGTCATTTGAACATTTTAAAAGTGAAACTTTGTGAGGGGTCACAGCTACATATATCTGTGGTAGCATACAAAGAGGGTGAGTGCCGGAAACGACACAAGGCCATGAAGGTGGTCTGAACCCACCCCGCCCCACCAAAGGCAGAACCCAGCCAACTTGGGGGGAACCACCAGTGGTGGTGCGACTATAGGAATGGTTCTTATCACCAAAAATTGAAAAACTGTCACAGTCCCCTTTTTGACTATATGCAAGTTTAAATAGATACGTTTTTCAATCTAGCTATACATATAGAGGCTGTGTCCAATTCCCACACAAACTTTGGGAGGCTATTCCATAGCTGCGGAGCGCTGTATGCAAATGCTCCAGATTTTGATTTGGTTGTTCTTGGTATATAAAGATTCCCAGCCTCTTGTGATCGAAGTAATCTAAATGGGACATACGGGACTATAATATCTGTTAAATATGAGGGAGCTAGCCCATTTATAGCCTTAAATGTTTTAACAAAAGCAACTTAAAATCAGCCTGCTGCCTTATTGGCAGCCGATGTAATGAAGCCAATACTGGTGTGATGTGATCATATTTCTTACGTCTAGTAAGGATCCTAGCAGCTGCATTTGTAATGTATTTGTGACTGTATTTGAGCCACCTGAAAAAATAGCATTATAACAATCAAGTCTGGAAGTAACAAAAGTGTGGATTATATTCTCTGCATCCCGATCACCTAAAAAATGTCTAATCTTGGAATTTTCTCAGCTGGTAGAATGCTATTCTAGCAATATCTTTAGTATGACGGTCAAAAGAAAGATCTTTAACCAATACACTCCGTTCTATTATCTTTCCATCTTGGTCCAGCACATAGTCATTGAGCCTTGTACGACAGCGTTTTTGGCCAAGGATGATCATTTCTGTTTTGTCAGAATTCCAGAATAGGAAATTAGAGGACATCCAATCTCTTACATCTTTCAAGCAAAGCTCCAATCTAGCCAATTGCAAATCCTCACCTAGGCTCCCAGACAGATATAGCTGCGTGTCATCTGCATAACAATGTGTCATCTGCATAACAGTGTCATCTGCGATCAATGAAAGTTGATCTTGTGCTTACAGATGATATCACCAAGGGGTAGCATATACAAAGAGAATAGAAGGGGGCCCAACACCGAACCTTGTGGTACTCCATATCTAACTGGAAACAAATCAGATGAGTCTTTCCCAATTTTAACAAACTGAAGTCTATTAGTCAAATACGACCTCAACCAAGATAGAGCAGTCCCTTTTATGATTACGTGGGTATCAAGTCTTTTCAAGAGGATATGGTGATCTATAGTATCAAATGCAGCACTTAAATCAAGTAGTACAAGAACAGACACCAAGTTATTATTAGATGCCAGTAGAATATAATTTACAACCCTAACAAGTGATTCAAAATTAAAAAATTAAATGTGGATGATTTTCATTATCGAATAAACAATTATAAACATTGCATTTTCACTGATACTTAGACTTTTTAAAAATACATTTGGAATTGCCAATTATTTACATTTTTTGATTGGCAATTGTGTTAATTCTTCTTGGCTTGTTGCAATGAATCTTGCCCCCACACATGGAGAGGGTGAGGGAGTACCACTAGTCTTCTTCAATCCTAGTTGCCTTCTAGCCACCCAACTCTTTCACACTATTCAGGCCAATACATCTGTGCGCTAAAACTGACGTGTATAAATAAACTTGTATTATCAGCAAGGCCTCCTTTTATAACTCTTTACATGTTGAGCATCCCATATCCAAAATCTCCAAAATCCGAAACTTTTTGAGCACCGACATGACACCACTAGCAGAAAATTCCAGACCTGACTTCACTAGCCCATGTGACGCTCTGACGCTCTGTTGGGGTCAGTTTGTTACCATTCATCGTCAACGCCGACCTAAGTGCATTATTTACTGTGTTTTTTGCTTATTCTCTGCTTTGTGGTACAAAAATACAGGCAGTCCTTGGGATACAAACGAGTTCCGTTCCGGAGACCGCCTTTAAGTTGAATTTGTATGGATATTAAGTCGGATCACATACGTATAGTTTGTACTTAGCATCAGTTGGTCATATATTTTACCTTTCCATGCATATAAAACAAATAAGACACACTTCCAAAGTGAAAATGTGTAAAACCACATACAATGTTATGGAACGCAATGCTAACTGCACGTGATCCAAAACAGACTGGCGTGGGTACGCTCGAGCCGACGAACCACCAATACTGTGGAATGTTTTCATGAGCATAGTAAACTAGTTCCCGCATTCGTTACTACGAACCATTTGTCTTACTCAAATTATTTATTTAATAGGCTTTATGGCAGTTTTATTTTAAATTAAAAATATTGTATAAATGACCTTCTGGCTATGTGTACAAGGTGTACATGAAACATAAATGGATTTTGTGTTTAGACTTGGGTCCCATCCCCAAGATATCTCATTATATATATGCAAATATTCCAAAATCCAAAAAATATCCAAAATCCAAAAATTTCCAACATCCAAAACACTTCTGGTCCCAGGCATTTCAGAAATGGGATGCTCAACCTGTAATGGCTTCTGCCATCTCAATGTCCTGAAACATTTCTAACACATCAAATAACTTTTCCCCCAGACAAAACATCTAGTGAAATGTGTAATTTCTTGAGAGTTGCCTAAAGGAAAAGAAAAAGTTTTAGGAGAGGATGGTGGATTGTTGGCAGGAACACCAGTCTCTAATATTTATTTTAATGGCACTTTTCACTTTGCCAGAAAGTATCAACGCTCTTTAAATGACAGTTATGATAGTAAAAGGTAATATAGTTAATACAGAGTAAGAAAAAGTATTTAACATTATAGCGAAAACCAGAATCAGAAATAAGAGCAGTTAGCGTGAAACTCTGGCCTAAACCCCCTGAAAGCATAAGTGACATTCCCTATCATGATCAGTCATTGAAGGAACAAAAGTGGAGGGAATTAGATTTGGAACTTCAGGAAGTTGGACAAAAAATTATTTTTGTAACTTGACACCAAACCAGATACTGTTTATGGTAGTGTGTGCTCTCCTGACAATCAGTTTCTAAGGTTACTCGTTTTCAATATCCCTTTCCAAACCCCTGCTGTATGTTTGTGTGTAGTGTAGTGTTAAGCCTGGCATAACCAAATTCTACTTGCCTTCTCTTAATAGAGTAACACCCTTTCAAATCCTAATCAAACAGAAATTCTCATTTTTATCTATTGAATAACTATTCAATGACAACAAATTTTCCAGACCCACCAGGCATCTCAAATCACCTAATCTATTGAAGCCTAAGAATTTTACAATACAAAAAGCATTCCAGAAGATCTGTTCTGTTTAGAACAATCTAAAACCCTTCCATCGATTGCCCTATTCAGAGGCCTCTCACCTCTGAGACCCCTGAAGGAAACAAAACTTCAGAATTCTGTAACTGCATTTCCACTGCCAGGCTTCAGCAGGGCTTCCCAGTACGTGCCAGAGTCAATTGCATTAATATAAATTTTTGGGGGCAAAGTAAGGCCAAGGGCAGGGTTATTGCAATGACTGATATGTTGTTCCTGAAGCTCATTTTTATTGGTGAAATCAATCATGGGCTAGCTTTAGAGTTATGCTTGTTTTCAAAGTAAGACTACTTTACCTTGGTATTTGGAGTATTAGGACATAATATACATACTCATAATTGTTTAAATAGAACAGGCCATTCCTCAAAACTCAGCACTCAGACAAGGATACATAATAATGTGAATAATTGTGAAATAAGCTACAGAGAAGCTAATCCCTTTGAAGGAGCTACATAATTTAATGGCTGGGCGAGGAGTAATGTTGCATCAGTAAACCATATCAAGAGCCCTACACTAGCCTTTAAGGAAGGGTGACAAGAAGCCGTTACTCAAAAGGTACCATATGAAAGCATGTCTGAAGGTTGCCAGAAAGTATGACAGTGACCAAGCTACGATGTGGGAAACGGTGCTGTGTCAGGTGAGACCAAGATGCCTAAACCCAACACTGCCTATTCCTCAAGACACACCATCCCTACAGTGACGTATGGTAGAGGCAGCAGCATGAAGCGGGATGTGTCTTATCAGATTGTTTGCATTGAAGGATGAATGGATTGAGCAAAATACAGGGAAATACTGCAAGAGAACCTGCTTCAGCTGAAGCTTGGGAGGAAATTTACCTTAAAGCAGTGTAATATTTTTAGAATATAAAATGACCGTAACATGGTGGAGCTGTTTCAATTAAATTTCATGCACTCTGGATAAAGAAACCAAATGGGGGTTGTTTGATTAAAATCTGAGGTCATGAGAAAAATACAATAACCCTTGTTTGTATCTTTTCATAGTAATATTCGTAAGCAAAAAATATTTTCCAGTTTAACATGAATTTATGATGGTTAGTTGGTATTTTTTGTGAAATTCTGTATTTCACAACTTACAGCACATAAATAAGTATGCTAGAACACTTTTTCTACAACCAGAAAATGAGCTGGATTCAGTCTAAGCTTTAGCTTTAGCCACTAAGGAGGGCTGACTTAAAAAAAAAATGGATTTATCTGATGTTACTGACTTAATAAGTGACTTAATGAGCATTGTGTCCAATTATGCTACTATTTTTTAATTAATAGTTTAATAACTTTAAAATGTATTATCTATTAGTATTAGTATTATATCAATATTAATTGATTTTTTTTCTCACTGAACTCTCAGTAGGGACTGAGATACATTTGACCTATAGTTTATTTTTTATAATATAATTTACAATGGGAGTAAAACAGTTTTGAACAAATCTCCTATGGCTATTTGATTTGGCAAACTACACTAACCGTTTACTTCGCACAACTGCTAGCCAATCTTTCAGCTTTGAGTTCCTGTCAAGCTGCGGCTGTCCTAGAAGTAAGAAATTAAGTTGTATTTGTATTCATTGAGCCAAAGTAAGTACTCCAGTTTTTTGTACAAAAGGATGGCAGTTTATGACTTTGTGTGGACTTTCAAAGAAATATTGTCTCTGGTTTTATCCAAATCTCAAATCCAGAGTGGATGACCAAATTGAAAGACAGTGAAAATTCAGATAGCTAAGTGCCTCAGATTTCTGAAAATATAACTAGAAAATTTCCCATTTTCTTACGCTTTTGTCTAATTTACCACTTTTAATTATTCCAGTAACCTAAAAAAATTCAGTGTAATGACATTGGGATTGGGGGGTCCTGCAACTTTTCTGCATTTCTTTACTGCAAGAGGGAGATGGACACTCAGCGGTCTATACATATAATGTGTTGATATTTATCTTTCAGAAAAGTGTGTGCATCATCTGGATTATGTTTACCTAGGTCGCCTAGGCCCTTTCTGAGGTATAATATCTTGGCTATGTTTTGCCTGGTGGAGTCATTTGGCCATAGTTACCTACCGCCAAGAAGGAGGGTATGGTCTTGGTTTGGTTGGATGGTAAAACAAGTTCATATCTATATTTGTGATGTTCACAAATGTAACATGCAAGTCCAATCTGTGCTGACCTTGGCCAGACTTAGACTTGCCGTCTATAATTAATATAGATGACTCAAGTGTAGATCTGCGTGTGTTTCTTTTCATGGTCAGAGAAAAGTGTACAACTGGAGAAAATAATGAAACCTCAGCTCTGAATATAAAAAAAGGTTAGTATTCCTGTACATGCAGCTTAACCTTTCAATTTAAAGTGTGCTGTACCCTTTGCTGTACTCTTTGGAGGATTAGTTCTGATAAATTAAATAAAACATATGTCTTGATGGAAAACAATAATACGCATGCTATATCAGATCATGTTCAATGCTTTACTTGTTTAGGGTTTCGCCAATAGTTCTATATGGCGTCTTTCATCCCTTTTCTTGATCTATTATCATGACCATTGCTTTATCAGCCAGTCACCTCTCAGTGCATGGAATGGCAGTGTTCTTTAAACCTTTTTATTTTTCAGTTTTTTATTTTTTTGCATTATTTTCTCTTTACAATTATTTACATTTTATTTTGAATAGTTTTATACTTTAGTCATTGTTTATATGTAAGGCTACAAATCTGTCATTGAGTCAGTCCGCAGTTTCAGAATCTGCAGTTGGTTTTGCTCTTGCTACTGTTGTTTAGTTTATATCCCTGTTTAAGTGCCTAATTTTAGGGGTACTTTTCACCCAGGCAACATTTACTAAAAAGTCTGTGCTTAGAACGTTCAAAGAATCCCATTCATTTAAATGGAATGTTTTGTGGTTAGTACCCTAGTTCTCTTCAACCTCAAATATCAAAACATCAAATGTATATTTTACAAATTTCACATATAATAACTTATTGGAAAGAAGACAAATTAATCTAATTTAAGATTAGTTTGATCTGGGCGCCCTTAAAAAATTTTTTCACACTAAAGAGTTTACATTGAATTTTAGCTATTATCTCCACTATCCTTTTCCCACATTTTTGGCTATGTCAAGGCACGAGGCACCACATGACAAGTGTATTCGCTTTAAGCTAGCTGTTAGAAATATATAGTAATTAAGAAAAGAGGGAGAGGCTGACACTCGGTGTCACTGGGTGAGTTAGAATACTGCTGCTCAGAACACTGTCTTTGAACATTTCATTCAATTCATTCGCTATTTCCTTGCGCTAGAATTCCAGCGATTCTGGAGTTATTTGGCAGTTTGCCGGCTGAGCCCAAAATGGTCAGTGTTCTATTGTCCACCCTAACAGTACCCTGAAGCAAAGAGATCTGAAAACTTATGATGTAATTGCTGCTAAGCTAAATTAATATAATTGATTATTTCATATAACAGCAGCTGCTTGGGATGACCTGCCACAGTTTAGAAAAAAGAAAGTACCCTGGAGCAAATAGAAAAAAAAAGAAAGTAATTACTGCAAAGCTAAATTAATATAATAGTGTTGAGTTTATTTGAGTGTTTAAGTATGGAGCACAGCAACTGACAATGGAAATACGTTGGTTAAGTGCTGAAAATGCAGAGCATGAAAACATTTATCGATTCACTTCACTGGACTGCAATTCAAAAACAAATCTGCTGTTGGTCACCTCTATTTTGGACTCACTCTTGCTCCTCATCTTCTTTGTAGCTGCTGCTCCCATTACATTATAAAAGAAACATGTAAAAAATCTTTTCCCTGGTTGCCTCGAACATAAGGCATCTGTTATATGCTGCATTAGGGTTTTGGGCTGTGCTTGTGACTCTTGACCCTCCTGAATCACTGAGGATGAAGAGCTTGTCAAGTCCACTGAGCATCTCCTATGTCAGGATATATTGATCCAGTTTTAATTGCATGGGGAGTACACCTCATAATTTACTGAAAAGTGAATGAAGGCACACACCATTAGTTCAGCTAGTGTTCCACTCTCTCCAAGGAGAAGAAGTCATCCCACAAATGGTTACAGTATGATCCGACTGCATATTACTCCTATTGGCCTTGCAGCTTTTGTTTAGAAAAACTGAAACCAAATTGCAGAGCTCTAGTCTCATGAGTATATGATTGTGTGATCGCTTTAGCTGTCTGAGGCAATCTTTCCCCTTTACACTCTGACATACTAGACATTGACTATTTGGCAGATGTTTCATATTACAGAAGTTCTCGTCACAAAAAAAAAAACAAAAAAACATTTGAAACCAGAGAATAATCAATTTGAGATAGCCTAGACTGCTAGCTACATGGATTTTGTGTCGCGTTTTACAATTAATTATTTTAATTCACATGCTGTGACAATCTGCTAATTTAGAATTATATATTGCCAGTGAAGGATACATCTCTACCAAGAACATTAAAAACACCATTTGCATTGCGGTGAGTCTAGATTCAACTCAACCACAACAAAGACAGTTTTGCCTCCACAACATTGGCTTTGTGTTAAAAGAAACAAAGAGGAGGAATCTTTTAGTAGCATATAGAGGGAATTTGATAGTAAAAAAGAACACCTGAGTTTTGTGTTTCTTTTGTTTGTTAAGTTTTCAGGGAAATCAAACATGCAATTTTCAGGTGCGAAATCATCCCCAGTTAACTCAAACCAAATAAAGGGATAATTAGGGTCAGCTGTTGTACTTTTGCTGTTGGCTAAGGTCACTGTTAAGGCACAGGAATAATATAAAGTTGTATGGACAGATGAACCAAAAGTGGAACATTTTGCGGAAATGGGCCTTGTTATGTCTAGAGAAAACCAAACATTGCATTCCAGTGTAGGGTCATCATGCCAACTAAATACTAAACCAAGCATGGTGGTGGTAGTTTCATGACTTGGGGATGCTTTTCTGCATCAGGACCTGGACTCCATGTAATAATCGAAGAACCATGAATCTACAAATTTCTGTCTTTGAATTGTTAAAGAAAAATAAATTTAGTTTTGGAATGGCCTAGTCAAAGTCCAGACTAAAATCCCACTGAGAAGTTGTGGCAGGACCAGAAATGAGCAGTTCATGCTCAAAAACCCACAAATGTCACAGAGTTGAAGCAGTGGGCCAAAGTTATTCTATAGTGCTGAGAGCCTAATCAATAACTACAGGAAACATCTGGTCGGAGTCTATAGGAGCCCCATTCAAACTTACTTAGATCCTTCAATCTGCCCATTCCACCTCAGAATTTTACATGAAGCTGCTCCCTAAGTTAGCCCTGCTTTAAATAGCATAGTCTGTTAATCTGCACATGTGATGCTATGTCTGACAATCTGTTTCATGGAATGGTAGCGGGGGGGCAGTGAAGAACAGCCCCTCCCCGTCACCATTCTTCATTATAAGAAATCCTACTTAATCTAACACTTGGACATAGGTCTAGTCAATACTAAATACATTTTAAATTTGTTTTAAAAAGGTTTATATCTTCGCATACGGCAGTTTCCAATAGTACTTAACATTGGACATGTATCATTTACCGAATAAAAATGATTTGTTATGAACTTTCCATCTACGTTTTTTGCTATACAACTGTTTGATGTTTGTAGCTAGTAATAACAGCACATATTTGAATATTTTTATCCAAACATATAT
>JAOYSI010042544.1:0-15426 GCA_025775065.1 Hiodon alosoides
AACTAAACTCAGACAGTTTAATGAATAGTATATATACAGCAGGTGAAATAAGTATTGAACACGTCATATATATGCTTGTATATAAATTATATATCTGCTTGTATATAAATACACATTTAATAGTTAATTATTGATATATATTTCCTTTTCTCATCTCTTTCTTTGTTTACTTTCCTGTAACGTATTAATTACATTGAGTATCAGTGCGGATTCAGTGCGGTTTTCCCTGCTTTTACAAATATCTTCAATATCGCAATATAATTCAGGGATTACTCTTGTTGATAAGCTTATATTGATGTTTGCCACAATTTTACCGAGTTTGGTATTTGGTCACAAACGTCTAATTGTTACGTTTGTTTTTTGATAATGAAGGAACCTGCAGCACCTGGCACAACATTTAGATGATATACAAAACACATATTATGAAATATTTCCCGATGTATATGTTTCAAAGGTCAGATTTGTTGTAGCTGAACACTTTCCCCTTTATACTAATGAACTGAAGTGAAAATAATTCGCCTTGCATGATCAAGCAGGTGCTGAACTCTCTATTTTCGTTTTTATTTGGTGCGCTAAATACGCTGCCAACAACTTGTATACACTCATAAAGTTGTCGTGTTTGTTGCTGTTGAAGAGCGTATCTGAAGGGCTTCAATGAGTCAATGGGAAGAAATTTGATTGGAAGCTCTTTGATAAGTCACGTGTCTCAGGTCACTGGCAGTACTAAAGCCCCCAGAGCAGAGCGCACACGTGGGTGACGTTAAGACCAGCCTTCTCCGGGGTCCCTTTTGTTTAACCATCAAACATAAGCACCTTCTGAGATCCCGAGGGCTTCAGATGAGAAACAGCAGCGTATCGCGTCGGAAACATTGACCCCATCACAGCCCAGCCATGTCGCGGTCTTTCTACGTAGATTCGTTGATTATCAAGGACACCGCACGACCCGCGCCGGTGAACGAGCACACCGGGCAGGACTTCCTCATCCCTCTCAGCATGCATTCCCCCGGCGTCATGACAGTCACTGCGCCGGTGTGTCCCTCCAGGAAAAACGGCACTTTCTGCGTCTGCCCGCTGTGCGTCACGTCCCACATCCACTCTTCTCGGGGCAGCATCCCACTGCTAAAGGGCCAGTTCTCGGAGACTGCTCAGTACTGCCAGAGGATGACGCACCAGCATGGCTCCGCTTTAGCGCATCACGGACACGCACCTGCCGGCGCGCCCACGTTCAGCGTCACAGACCCCAGGAGATACCACTGTCTCTCAATAGGTAAGGGAATCTGTGCTCTGTCCACCGTTTCCGCTGTTTTAAATTTGGAAAGTATTGCCTATGACGTATCTTTAAATGCTTGGATTTGATTAAATAATGAGTTAACTCGGATGGTCGTTTAAAATTTGATCTAACTAACGCAATCCGAATTTAAAGCCACGAAATGACTTCTGCAATCATACAACTGTTTGTTTTATGTTTAATATGACTCCATTTTAATTGAGTTGCCTCCTCTTCTCCCCCAAAACAGGCACGTCCGAGAGCAGTCACATTCAGAACGGAAAAAGGATGCGCACAGCCTTCACTAGCACTCAACTTTTGGAGCTGGAAAGGGAGTTCTCCTCGAACATGTATCTCTCTCGCCTGAGAAGAATCGAAATCGCAACATACTTAAACCTCTCAGAAAAACAGGTAAAAATCTGGTTTCAGAACCGCCGGGTCAAGCACAAGAAAGAGGGCAAGGGGACGCAGAGGAATGCGCACGGTGGATGCAAGTGCGCTGGCAGCCATGCGCACTATTCTCGGTCGGAAGACGAGGAGTCGTTGTCGCCTGCGTCCGCCACAGAGGAAAAGGAGATTTCGCCCACATAATGACGTCACTATTTACAGAACTAAACTTTTCCCTAGCACTTAGTGTTTCCCTCTTCTAACAAAGACCTTTAAGCCAGAAATAAAACGGTTGCGCCAGAATAAAAAAGGCAATGTTGATCACACCTGGGAATTGATTTATGAAGAGAGTGGTGGTTTGTTTCATTTGTTTGTTGTATCATATTTTTTTACTATTTCTTTTTATTACTTGGTATTTCTGTATCGCTTGAATACAACAAAAAAGAAGATTACATGTATTGTGAAATAACTGGAAATTAGTTCAGGAAACAAAGCTTTTTTGACAAATAAATCCTGAAAGGGAATTCCATATCTCAGTATAATATGACATCTTCCGGGGCCTTTAGAGGATCTGGCTGGTTAGTATTTTCCCTCTGTATAGAATAGTTAATTATAAGAACATATTTATAATTATATGACACCTAATTTACATTGTAAATATGCAGGTCTTTGAACCAATCTGCCCCTGACTGTGTAATGTGATCTCCCCTTGATTCGTATGTGCATAGTATTGTGTAAAATGTAAATATGTGTATTTATTTAAAAAATAAAAAAAACATTTGTGCATTGTATATGTCCACGTTTTAGACTGTATTAACTGTTGACATCAGCTTACTTATATACCTAAATACATATGCTTTTATATGTAGAACGAAAACAATCCAACAATGTTCTTAAATATATAGAACTCGTTCATGAAATCCTTACCAAGCAAGGTAGGTGATGGATTAAAACAATGTCATGTGCATTCGACATTGTCGGATTACCACATTTCTCCCCTCCCTCCTACATTGAAGAGAAAGAACAAGAACGTTGAAGACAAATAGTCTCAGATTCATGTAGTCCTGACAAATTCCATCTGTTTTAAAGACTGAAGTTGGCAGTGCCCTGCTCACAGCGCGGCGACCTCGCTTGGGTTTGCAGCTTCATTATGTCTGATTCTATAGAGGTGACAGGTTTATGAAGACGCTTTGAAAACCAGAGGCGGGCTCAGTCCACTCTAATGAACTGCGCTGTCACTTTTAACACACAGTCTTTGGAACCAACAAGTTCTCCCTTTCTCAGTGCCGTCGTCGGCCCGTCAATGAGCCTCGACTCTCTTTAATTGACTTACAGCACAATCCAGTCGAGTGCTCTACAATAAAGCAAGTGAGCGCAACATAAGTGGGGCCGATTGAGTTTTTCACTTATCAACATATAACAGAACGTAAAACATCTTGAGTAGGATATCAACGTTTTTATTCCTGCAATCCGTCTTATTCAGCGGAAAACTCTGAGGGAATTTATACCACTCACTGAAAAACAGATTTTTTATTTATTTCAGGTGTCTTGAATAAATGCGTAGGATTGCAGGTGGCTATCAGATTCAAATGTTTATGAGCAAGTATTTTAATTAATACATATACTTGACCGTAACCAAGTCGTGTTGATATTATTTTGTTACAATGATTATTTCTGCACAGAATCGTTCGGGCCTTAAAACCAAAAATCGTTCAGCACCTATGAAGGTTTGGGCAGGTACGTATTGATTCAAATCTTCAATACGCGGAAAAACCGTAAACAATTGCAAAATTACATAACTTGTTGTGTATGTATATACACACTTTTACAGCTGCTCAAGGTATTAATCAGCGACTAATATTTTGGGGCTTAACCCCCACCAGAAAGGTTTGATAAAAGTAAAGGAATGTGTATTAGTTTGAAAAATAAATACGTTTTTGATAACATGATAACAGGGCTTTAATGACGCGTCCTGTGTTTCTAAAAACAAGTGCCGTTTGCAACAAAGATGTTCAATTGCGTAACGACGATAGCAACAACAACAGTATTAATAATAATAATAATAATAATAATAATAATAATAATAACGTCTGACCAATAGTTTCACTAACATGGAAGCCAAAAATAAAATCTCTTAACAAGAAATGCTTTAATAATCAATTTTTCTCTGGGCCCTGGTGATAACGTCAGTTAAGTAGCCTTCTTATTTCCAACTCAATATTTTACGTCCGCTTTTGTGCGGCTCATGGTCCCCATGTTAAATTAATCCAAAAGGAGTTTAATTGCAGTTTCAGTCCCACATTGGTTGATTATGTAGCAATTCCACCCGAAACCACAAAAAAGGCTATATTGACTGGGCAAAGTCTTTGACAGGTTAGATTGTACTGCCAAAGGCTCGCATTTAGCTGGGAGACCCCCGACTGCTCTCGGGGCCGAAGGCTTTGAAGAGACATCTACAGGGTTCCTCTGTGAGCGCGAGAGAACGATTTAGTCACTGTTTCATTAGGCATTATTTGAACCTTTCAACTTCTAGTAAATTGAGGGGGCATGCTGAAAATGGAAGGATTACGTAGGAGGGGCGTTTGGAAATTAGCTAACGGTTAATTTAACTCGTTTTCTGTCGGAGTTTGGGATATATTCCTAATTGAGTGGGGAAGCAGGTGACGCTTCGGTCCCATGCAGTCCCATTCAAAACGGGAATAAATGGTCTCTTTTTATTTCCCGCTGCTGATCATATATTATCGAGAAAAAGACACCTAATGAATATATATTGAATTTCTTATTAATCGAATTAGAGTTCGCTCTTGCAGGTGTGGAAGTAAAAGACCAGCGTCCCATTAAAATGGATTAACAATGGAGTTAACTGCAGTTTGGGGAATTTTCGCCTGACCCTGATCTGTCAACGCACAATAAAAGCTCGCGTTCGGGGTATTACGATTGTGAGTGCTGTTAAGAGTGGTGTTACCCTCTGCTGAAATGCAGACACCATTTTGTTTTTTACTTCGTGAAAAATCATCTCTTCCCAGTAAGTTTAAACAATGCACACCCGGATAAAGAAACGAAACAATTAAATCTTAACATTGAATGGCTCTTAACGAGTGATTTAAACGATATTTACTTTTTTTTTTAAACTAATGTTTGTGGTATAAAGAATAACGGTAGCCCATTTGTAATTAGCTTGCATTCAGAGTTACATTTCCAAACACACTTCGGCTTTGATTTAAAATAGGACTAAAGCTGATGCCAAGACTCATTCTTTGCCGACTCTGCCTCTACCGTGTCACCACACCATTAAGGCTTACCCGAATGGAGGTGGGAACCAAAATTAGGGAGATATGCTCTGCATGTTCGATACGATTAAAATGCACGAAAGTATTGTTAGCTGCCGGAAAAACCTGATTAGGTGGCGGAGCGAAGAGGTGAAAATATGCAAATGACTCGATATTACACAGATACAATACCGAACAACCCGGTCCTCCAAGACTACAGAATCACTATTGAAAATCAGGCAATTATGCATGACAAAGGACAATTAATAAGCCCGCTTTCAGCGTCCTGCAGCTGCTGTTCCGTTGAGAAAAGTAGGAGGAAACTCGAGAATGAATGCGCCAAAAAAGTTATGTCCCTACTTGCGGGGACCTCTACTCTGGAGATCAAGCCACAAGTACAATGATAGCTTTCGCCCGAGTTAAGAGACACCCTCGTCAGAGGAAAAAAGCTTTCAAACCCCACAAACCGGCCCGAGATGACCAAGGCAAGGGTCTCGGGGTACTCGATAGGTGGCTATTACAAAGATGATGAAACTGCGAATTCTGGACACGTGTCACATCAATACCGTCTTTGGTGACTTGTTTCAGTGAGTGCCCGGTCACCGCACAATATGTCTCTGGCTCTTTTGTCATTCTTTTCAGAAAGGATCCTTTTTAGAACGTGTCAACCACTTTTAAATGCATCCTTTTGTGCGGTTTAGAGCGTGCCTCCTATATCATCAGCTTCATTTAGTGGGTCCGGCTGAATTAAATAGTAACACTACCAAAAAGGACTTGAATAGGACAATAAATCATTATATTGCATCCGTCTCCTGAACACTTGACCATTACAGCACACACACACACAAAAACGAGAGATGTAAAAACGAGAGATTTATAACAAAATAACAATGCTATGAGTTTTCTTTTTCTTTTTTTGCAAATACAGATATATCGTCTCGATACTTGTCTTTGTATAATAACGATGCTGATGATTGATTATGATGATAACGGTGATTTAATAATTATTATTACTATTATGATGATGATTATGTTGTTGCGGAAGTAATAGTGGTAGTAGTTATTAAATTATACTTCGATCATATTCGAATAACATCGGAGATACATTTGAAAGAAACAGGTTCACAAAATCTAAAACCAATCTCGCTAGACAATTTCATTTTAAAACTACAATCAGTGAATGTAAAATAAATAGGCTACAATTTAATGTGTGTCCGCGCGCTCTGTGTGTGTGTAACCGTGGGTGTTAGGGCAATTATTAACATACGTACAAGCCAATGTAAACACAATAGGCGATAATTGACATTTCAAAACTTCCGTTCTATCAACCTTCATAGTCCTCTAGACTAAACTAGACTAGACTAAATCCATTCAATTAACCACGTCGCTTTTCCAAACTAGCCCGATCAGTGTTTGAAACTCACAGGTAGGCCATTCGTTTTTCCCCCATAAGACGTCACTTTGACTGACAGTTCAACATATATACTCTGGTAATCAATCTTGTTCCACCCCAGGGGGTGGATGTAGGGCAGCCTGATTGCGAAAGACGGTTAAAGTGCACCGAGAGAGCTGTCACTCAAAATGAAACCAAGATAAAGAGAATAAAAACTTATGGACTAACGTAGCCATGTGCCATATATAACTACCTACTAATTTAACACACACAGGGAAATGGTCTCAAAGAAAGTGCCTGCACAAGAGCAAACACGGTTACGATTGAATAAGATCATAAATCATTAGCCAAATTGACCATTCCCCTCTAATCACGTGACCGCCACCAGGTATGCGTTCACAGGTGCACTCGCGGTCACCAAGCTTGTGGGCACATTTTCCAGGAACCTGCATGGGCGTCCTGTTGTAAAGCTAATCGCTGTCATGTCGTCATTCATGGATAACCTGGATATTTGTTATGATAGTGTGTTTGAGCTACAGAGCCAGCAGGAATACAGCTACGACCTTCCAGATTGTCTGTACTCTGGCCAGAGCCCCCTCCTTAGGCCCACCTACAGCTGCTCCGAGGATCAAAGTAAGAGGGAGTACGCTTCCCACGACCCGCCGTCATGCCAGCACTCCTGCCTTGAACAGCAACATACATTTAGGTACAACCTGCCAACCAAAGACCCCGCAATGGAAGATTACCTGACGGGCAGGAAGCATGATATGGAGGAAACTACTGGACACGTGTCGTTTCCGTGGATGAGAAGCACCAGGGCCCATCTCTACCTGCCTTCGCTTCCAGGTGTGGCACTGGTCTGCAGCTGTGCATAGCCAACTCGTAATTTTTCTTTTTCTTTTATTTCGTGTATACTAATGAAATGTATATATTTACATAATTCATAGGTAACATTTAAGGCGCTCATAACGTTGTATATATAACACAAAGCGCATTACAATTTGGCCATACAAATAGTCTGTAAACTCGGTAAACAAGGGCAATGCAGCTAATTAAACGTTTATTAACAACACACATCGCCCGTACAATTTTAGCTTTGGGACATTTACGCAAACAAGGCCTTCGACACTTTTCAGGTGTTCAGTTCCAGGAGGACTCCGAGGAGAATAAAAGAAGTCGGACCGCCTACAGCCGGGGACAACTGCTGGAGTTGGAGAAGGAATTCCATTTCAACAAATATATCTCCAGACCCCGCAGATACGAACTGGCGGCCACACTAAACCTCACCGAAAGACACGTCAAAATCTGGTTCCAGAACCGGCGCATGAAATGGAAAAAAGAGGAGACGAGAAAACGTAAAGGGTCCGATTTAGAACCACAAGAAACCACAAACAATGAGGACAACAATGTGGAGAAGACGATTTAAAAAAAAATATAACACCGTTATTTCCCAAGTAAAATCCAATAACAAAACAAAACGTTAAAATTTTAAATTTACCGGTAGCACAGAAACTCTGGCTTCAGAGCAAAAAATAAAAAATAAAAGATTCTACACTCCACTCATCCTACGTTCCACGAAAATACAAAAATAATCAAGCAATATTGTACAAATTAGAATCTGGACAGCAAAGTTATACTACTTTTAGATTACTTAATTTAGATTACTTTCTTGAATAAATGAAATTAGGTTAATATGGATAATTTGTGGTTAAATGATAGCATTGATGTTATATGTCTATAATTATTTACTTAATTATTTGAAAAATATTTATATTGAATGATAGAAACGTGTATATGTGGTCCAGTATTACTTAATTTGTATAACATTTGTGTTCGACTAATTTAGGCTTTAATATTCATCGCAAGTATATTAGAATATTTCAACCGTCAATACGGACTGGAACAGCTTAATAAATACATTATATCGGACACATCGTTAATTTGATCGAATTTATTTGCATGCGTACGATACGTTGTTCTTAAATGCAAGAAAAACAGACCTGCGTTGTTTCTATTTTGCTGTATTTAAGCTATTTTAAGCACCTTTGTTTTTTAATATTATTTTTGTAATTAGGCCATGCGTTACTGCAAATACAATCGCATTTGCACCCGTATGACATTTTTGTCATTGTTAAAATATATAAGTTATCTTGTTTAATGAATTGTCTCTTTCCTCTCTGTTTAAAATTAAATCCAAATATACTGCAAGCATCGGTCATCCATAACGTGATAGCTTAGAATCGATTTGTAAATTATTTTAAATCCCTTTAATAGTGAACGTCCTAAAGCATGAAATAGGCATTTGCGCATTGGGCCTGTCAAATTCTCGACTATTATTTGCCCGGCCTAAAATGAACTAGGGGATTAATTAATTAATTACTCAATCGATAAATAGCATGTTTACAGGTAGTGTGTCCTAAATTCATGGGTAACTGGCGTTTGTTGTTTCCATTCGATGCGTGTAGTCAATATGAATGTTTCTAAATAGGCTATAAACGCCTGCAAGTCAAATGCAGATAAATGTACAATTACAAGGCCTACCTTGTAATTATTTCTTACATTGTTTAATATAAAGGCTGTGCTTGTTTAATCAATTGTCTTTTTGTTATAGCTTCATGATCCTAAATGAATTATTTGATTATAAGATTTTACATCAAGCTGCCTTGTGTGACCTAGAATCAATTTGTAATGCTTTTCTTTTAAATGAACATCGCGGAAGGCAAAATAAATGTCATTCAGATCGTCTAATTTTCGGCAGTTCGAAGTAATAATAATAACAATAATAACAATAATAACAATAATAATAATACAATTGCATACATATGCGGTTTCTTTTTTACATCAAATACTGAAGGAGGTATTTGCTTTTTTGCTGACTGTTAATTTTTAACACATTTTAACGTAACAAGATTGGCCAGGATTCGACTGTGCGACAAAATTATTTAGGTAAAAAAATTGAAAACAATTTGACACATTTGTACCATTACTTAAGAAGCATTGGCTCCTTTCTTGTTACAGCGATAATAAATGACAGGTAACCTTTGATCGCCCTTGTGAATGACAAAATATCCTACGAAATATCTGTATTTTCTTTAAACAGAGACGTCTTTAGAAAAAGTAATGAAACTTGTTTCAGACGTGGATTTACAAACTCGACCGGGGCTAAACGATCTGAGGCGTTTTTGTTGCTCACTTTCAATCGAATGTACAGTACTTTCATTAATTAATCAAAGTGAATATATATTTGAAACACACAATTTTCTTCAATTTTATTGACAGTTAAAGCCGAACAATGTTTTGAAAAACGAAAATGGGGACGCGCTAAAAAAACTATAATCAAAGTCAAGAACAACTGTATGAGTTTGATTTAGGGGCCTCCGCATTAAAATTTGGCCTACAGGGATTCAAATAAAACAAAACAATTAGGTAAGAACAGGGCCGGACTGGGAACAAAAAGCAGCCCGGGAATTTGTTGTCAAGCGGCCCCAATTTCATACACCCAATTCGAACTGACACATATTCACATATATAAATGCCGGGGTTGGAAAGAAAAGACCGGTCTTCACAAGAATATTCCCGAACTTCCGGGGCCAGTCCGCGTCAATTTGTGTTAAACTGTATCTCAGATTTTAAAAGTTCGTTTCATATCCAACTCACTGAATAAATAAATTCACATTTTTCAATGACACTGACGAGCAGAAAAACTCGAGGAAAAACTCGAATGCTACCGTTGGGGTCAGTGCCCATCGTACACCATTGACTCGTACACCATCTGGACGGGAAGGCCCCATTGGAACAGATAAGTCGACGCATTTCAATAACTGTTGCATAGTGTTAGGCCTTCCAGTTCAAAATTTGCTAGTAGTAAAAATGACAACATTGCAACTTCAAGCATCTTAACCAAGTGTCCATGCTGTGATGGCTGAAGTAAATTATCTGATAGATAATCCCATCTGTTATATTTTGGCCCATCGAACATAGTCCCTTGTGTATGTAGGCTGTTTATGGACGGATGGGTGGATAAATGGAGAGACGGGGAGAGAGTTAGAAAGATAGACATATATAGTTATAGTATAATAACCTTCATCACAGGGAGGAAAAAACGGAAAGCCTAATGACGAGAACAGCGGACAAACGCGTGCCACGTTTCTATGGATTAATTGAATCGAGTTCTTTGCGGAATATGGAAAACGTATTCAATATTCCAATTCAATCCGCTTTTTGTGTGGAGTCAAGGAATGTACTTCTAACAAATTTCCTATGGCTCCATTTACAGCAATTAGTGTCAGATATTCTTATACGTAAGTCATTATTGTTATTTTAAAAATAACGTATGTAAGATTTTGGCTTTATTAAGTGATAAAAATGAATGAAAACTTTTTCGCAAAGCCAAAATGTGTCCTTTCTGTTTTACACATCTCTTCGCCTTAAATGCCGGTTTCTTGTTTGGTTACAAATTTGAGTCACCTAACTTTAAAAAAATATAATACCTCTTTGTCTCGGAAAGGCACCTGTCGACCCCTTATCACATGGGCGTGTGTAAAGAATTTAAGAACAAATTATAGACAGGCTGTCTTATGTAGAAGATATGATTTCATAGTTTTATGTGGTATGCTTATAAAAACTCCCTGATAAAAAAAACATATTTCCGAGTAAAACTTCTGTGTATATTACTCCGGGACATGGCTGATAGTCTTTCGACGTAACGAAAAATGTGTTTGCAAGGCAAACATGCAGAACAAGTATGGCTTTCACCCACGGAATTTGTGCAAACAGCAAAGTCACTCCTGATCATTTGCTGTACGTGCAGTTCTCTGTCGCCCGGCAACTCCTAACACAACACATCAAAACACATTAACACACAAAACACATCGACACGTAAAAATACACGACACAATCTGTAGGCCAGTCTTTTTTTTACCTCTGGTCGTCGGAGCAAAATTGGTCTTTTTGTGAACTGAATAAGGCTCCCGCTTTTTTTGTCAATTAAAAACGTATTCATTCGGTAAAGTTACTGACTGAGCTACATAATTGATAAATGTGTGTTTGTTAGCTGTATCTATTAAGTTCGTAACTTTAAACCGAGAACTTTAGAGATACCCCCCATCTCTATCTCTCTCTCTCTCTCTCTCTCTCTCTCTCTCTCTCTCTCTCTCTCTCTCTCTCTCTCTCTCTCGACAGAATCATCCACCTTGTTTTGTAAATTTTGCAACTCTAGGTAGCCTCTTATTTAGGAGAAAAACGGTTTGTGAGGAATCGACGATGCCCACGGACAAAGACAGACCACCCACTGGAACTGTCCTGTTCTGGATATGTCACGGGGACAGGCACACTGGTACCCGGGACAGCTCCTGGACGAACAGAGAAGCGACGCACATTTTTATCGATGCACTTCGTGCATTAGCCATCATCGCAGCCTATTAGATTATAATAACTTAACCCTGTCAAGACTTGTATTCTTTTAATGACAAAGGGAGCGAAAATGAAACTCCCACGTGTATTCCCGTGGGTAACACGTTTACGCGGATTTCGTCATCAGTTTTAGCTTTTGTATTTTTTATTGATATTTAATTATTAACATATAAGTGCGCGGTGTATAGTTTTCAAGGTCTGAGATTGAAATCAATAAAAACAACCATTCATATAATGTAAAATAAAACAACAAATCTGTTAAATTAATGTTTTAATCTTTTCAACTCTCTTTTTTCGGCGTTGAGCCTATGGCCTTGAGTGTTGATTTTATTTGCCTAATATGAGAGCATTTCATAAAACGTTTTGTATCAAAATAAAAGCAATAAAATAATATGACATTTAAATTATACAAAAATACCCAAATACAATTAAATAACTCTCATCAAAAAAGTATACAGACAGTCAAAGGTGAAGTAGCGGCCACGGTGACGATAAAAAAAAGGAAAAGCCTGACGAGACTTTCAATGTGAACAAAGGTAGGACGCTGCTCAGATGAGCTGTCACTCAACTGATTCCAATATTTCTCCTCATCATGTTTCCTCCGACAACTAAACCAGTCTCAAACACTAAACAAAATAACACACATTTAGAGATATGCTTATAAATTACAATTATAATGATAAACCCAAAATTAACCTATACGTCTTTATTTAACTGAACGAAGTATGAACATTCTTTCAAAATTAAGAAATTATCATTCTGCGCTGAATGTAATCCCTTGTTTTGTGAATACCTCCAATTTTTAAAACACGAACAGTCCTTCGTATGTATTTGCACACAATTTCAGGTCTTTGTATGTTGGTTATGATGCACACAATCTGAATAACTCGGGACGGTTATACTGCCTTTACGCAGTAAAAGTAGACCACATACCAGAGGGTGAGGGATTCTTAAACGTCAGCATGAGTAAGGCAAATCTCCACTACCTTGTACACTAGTCACTGCGCTGGACTTATATATGGAATGTTATATAGGTATGTTAGTTTATGTATGTTAAAATTATTTATTTCTGTGAAAACTATTAATTTTTATTTATTACACATAGGACTTGGGTTAGACCACTAGGGATTTGTCGAAGAGGGGCAGGATCAAGAATTCTAAGTTGCAAATGGCGAATAAACTTGAAACTTATTTCAACATTTTCTCAAGAAACCAACCAATTCCAGTCAATGCAATATTATAAACGAGCTACTATATATCCACACTCGAAGAAGATCATTTTCATCCTGAAAAACGAAATGGTCAAGATTATTAGCCATTTAAGCATAGCCGAATATCATGTTTATTTGTTTAAGTAGGACGTTCATCGTCCAGCATGAAAAATCGTTCCTGCTTTCACCGTTACTTTTAGCCTGGACTCTCATGTCGAGTCGAGTTCTGCGTTCGACTGAATGAGTAAATTGGTCTACTTTTAACCTGCTTTATTATCAAAAAACGAATACATTTTGAATGATTGTCGGGTTCACAAAAATTGGCTCATGGGAACAACGACACTGTGACCTGCGTGTTTTTTTGTTTTTTTTTAACAATTGTTGAAAATTCTATTTTTGCGTATTAGTGTGTTTAATTTTTATTATTTAATTGTCTTGTTTATAGGCAACCAAATAGTACTGCAATCTTGATACGTTCAAGCGCATTTACATCAATGTTGCGACACATTACAGTGCTATTGAATTAAATTAAACCATTTTTATTAATATTAAATTACACTTAAGAAATAAAAAACTATATTTGTCTACATATGTTTATTTCTACATCTGCTCTTAAAATGAGTAGCTTTTACATGAAAAAAATTCTTATCATCAACATTTCTTAATAACACGTAAATACAATCAATTAGGTCCACCTAAGACCTGATAAGTTTAATTATTTTACGCAGTGGCTTCTGTGTGTTGGATCGTAGCGATAAAGTCAGGGGGAATGCGTTTTGTAAAGTACAGGTTTTAATGCAGGTATTGTTGCAGTGTTGACCTTGCATAGACGTTACAGCAATCTCTAGCAATTTCCATCTCTTTCTATCATGCGTTAAAATAGAGGAGTGACTCATAGATTGGGTGGGGTGGGGATGGTAAAAAAAAAAAGAGGACGAAAATAAGATGTTTTATAAACGGTTTGTAAAATTCGTGATGAAAAATAATTGGCTTTTCCAGGCGAGTTGGAGATTTCTTGTTCAGCCTGACCCATATCGTATTTGAATACAAGCGCCCCCTTGTGACAAAGTCCAACTTTTGCCGACTTCAAGCATCAACAAATTGCAGACGTTAAATCTGATTGCGTGGGGAGAGGGGCGGGGGGTAGAGACAAGAAGTTCGGGGGAGACTGAAAATCAGCCGCCAGTCCTCAATTGGAACATTCATTCCGCGGACATTCCTGCCCGTTTAAATGTGGAATTCGTTATAAACACCCCTATTACATTATTTCAAAGCCAGGTCCACGAAAACGCCCGTGTTTACAAGAAAGCAACGCGAAGATTAGTAAACAGAAACAGAAATTAGTTTATGCGACAGTACATTTTACTGGCTCCAAACACAAGCTACCTGAGTGGGCTTCCTTTAAAGGAAATTATAGGGCAACCGGAATGTATAAAAAAGTTTCCGTGTAAGAAATGTTGCTTACAAGATGGGTTGGGTCGAAATATTCCTTTAAATTGATGACAGAATAACATCGTACATTTAAAATATTTTTCACTAGAGAACAAACTGTTTCCCCGAAGGCCATTTTAAACCAATGGCTGAAGATGCTTATTTGTTTTTAATCTTATTCAATACCACCAGATAGCGTTTTAATTAACCATAACCGAAATCGTCCCTGGTGGACGCTAAGTGGAAATGTTTATGTGGACGAAGGTTAAAATTTAGAGCGAGAGTTACAGCCATAACTTTCCAGTTTTACTTGGAGATGTCTTTCTCCATTTCACTTTAAAACGTGATTCGTTCTTTACATTATTTGACGCTAGTTAAAATGTTTTTAAGAAACCTTCTCCAACAATAGTAAAACGATTTTGTGTCCAAAACAAAGGCTTTTTACTTGAGGAACATGTGGAAGTAATATTTGAGTAGTGGATTCGGAGAGTTGAAGATATATGTTTCTGAGCAACATAACTGCAGGCGTTGCGAACTGTTGTGGAACGCCGACTCCGCCTCGGGTCTCCGCGCTCACCGCCTAGGTCTTTACATCAGTGCGAGGCTCACGGTCCCATTTGCAAATTAATTGTCTTTCATTATTCCGTAGAGGGCTGATACAATCGGGGGTTTTGTTGTAGACAAACATGCGGAAAGTTTAAAGTGCAGTGTTTATCAATTTAATCATTTAGTTTATTAGTATTAGATTTCCCTGAGAAAAAAGCCGAATATTAAATGGTGTTAGAGTGCCCCCTTGCTCGCACCCCTAGGATTAGCAGAGAAAACCGCATAAGAAGCAAATCGAATATCTCATACCGGAAGTTGTAGCACCGTATGAGCAAATGAACACAGCTTTAACAGTTTACAAGTTTTAAGTGCACTTCTGTAAGTTATAATGAAATCGTTCATTGTAAGCCATAACACGCAAATCCGTCGCTCTGGTTTTTCTCTTCTCCTTCTTATTCTACTACTTAATAAATAAATAAATAAATAAATAAATAAATAAATAAATAAATA
>JAOYSI010042544.1:15526-27845 GCA_025775065.1 Hiodon alosoides
AATAAATAAATAAATAAATAAATAAATAAATAAATAAATAAATACAATTGTAGCCAGGATATAACTGAAACAGCAATAATCGTATAGTTTTACTCCGGAATCTATAAACGTATGAACAGCATAAACACAAACGAAATGTTGAACATTCAAAAGCTGTTATAATAAATATATATGACATACGCCGTTTAAACGTGCCTCGACCTTGTAAATGATAGGAGAGTTTGCCTTTCCACCAAGAGCCCGTGAAAAAGGCTTACATCTCACAGAAACATATGGCAGTTTCACCCCCTCCGTTTTAGAGACACCTCCTGCCAAGCTACAGAGCCAAGATTCGACTGTGAAGAGACTCTTATTTTGAAGGGGCCTTTGGATTGGCGAGGGGAGGGGGTTCATTTCCTGATGGTTATTTACTTTAAGGCAGATGATTAGTTTTTAGGGAAGGATGGACTGTTACATTGAATCAATTACTGGTCTCTGTGCCTGACGCTCAGTACTAGGGCGAACGGTGGAGGCAGACAGTAGAGCGAGCTTTCGCTCGTGTTCAACGTTTGGAATTGTGTTCTACGGATTAATTCCTACAAAACATTAAGGATACTTTTTTTCCATGGAAAGCAGCACATATGAATTTTTGAATTAATCCGGCGTTCTTCTCAACCTTAAAGAAAACTGTTAAAGGGAATTAAAAAGGTATGGTATTCGTTTATTTTGAAGATATGGGTTTTTTTAGTCGCTTTGGTGACGCTCCGAAAACTTCTAGATTGCAGAGGTTAGAAAGAAGCATGTTTTAATATTAAAGAAACATGCATATAAAATTTGAATGATGATCGCAATTTTTATCCGCTTATTATGGTTTTGGAAATTATCATTTTGCCCTATGCATAGTTTTCAGCCCATTGTCCTCAAACAATATCATGGGTATTTTGAAAAGTTCGGACATTATCAGAGACGTCGAAGCTTCGGTTTTTGTATCCTTTAACAGAAACCCAAGGATTTTATTAAACTCGAGTTTTTGGGTTGCATCGTACCATTCATGGACTATAATTTGTTTCCTCAAGACAAATGGGTTCACCTCCAAATGCTGGTCTGGGGGTTACGCGATGATGGTTGGATGAAAGCGCCCGATTTCGCCTTCACAGCGGGAGATGTCACCTCGTCACCAGCGCAGCTCAAAAGAAGGACGCTGTACGCGCGTTCAATAGCTCACACTTTTGAAAAGCGACATGGTTATTTTCATTCCTGCGAAATATGAATTTGAACACGGTCGGTTTGGATTTTTCAGAGACGCACCGACTTATTTAGGCCAAAGGGAATTTTATACAAGTACGAAGTTATGGCTTAAACCTGGCCACACTCGAATGCATTAGGGCTTTAAATACGAGTAAAAGAAATAGAAAATATGCAAATACATTAAAGTACTCGGAATATTACTGAATCGTGGCACTTTCCTCTGATTTTCTAAACTTTCAGTGAAGTTTCGCTATGTATATTAACATATATTATACAATTAAACGTTTCTTTACTGCCTATCCTAGTATTACGGCAGCACGCGTAGACGCTGATAGCCATTCTAGATCGTCTTCAGATACATTTTCTATCTGCTATATTCCCATGGAAATTGATTATTCGCCTGGGATTTAATTTTACAGCCAGGTTTCTGTGGGAGACCGTGAACTGAAACGATTTCTCTCTCAGCTGCACTCGGAGCTGGCATTACTACGGCGCGTCGAAACGTGCGTGAATCCTCAATATAACAGCCGGAAGAGACTGTACGGCGAATATTGATCCCCGTAGCGTCGTTCAAACGTAAACACTTATTACAAACTTCTCAATATATATTAAAATAAGTGCGGCTGGAGACGATGGACATGAAAAAGTAAATAGAAGCGTTTAATGCGGATCTCGGGCATGTTCCTACGCCAACGTTTTGTTTTCCACGGCTCCACCGAACGAGTCTCTTAATTATAGTCTTGACACCCCAGGATTTACCAAGGGTAATTACTCTATTTGGGCTTAACTTGAGTTAACTGGTACAACCGGGCTTTAGGCTGTACCGTGAAGAGGTGTTTATTCAAACCAGTGCGGAGATATGTGGGTTTCATCGATTTAATTGCGATAATGTTGCATATTACAGAAAAACAGTGGAAATGTAACAGTGGTGGCAGCAAAGATTTTAAAAAAACGGAAACCGCATTTTGGCAAAACTAAAGAGTTTCCTTCTAGCGATAGTCAAAAACGGAAACCGCGTTTTGCAAAAATGTTTCCACATAGACATGACGAAAAAGACACTGAAAATACCGTTAATCTTTTATATATGTATGCTCATTTTTTAGCAGTAGCAAATAAAATAAAATAAACCAAACAAAAACAGTTTCAAGCATTTTTTCAAGAATTTCGGTAATTCCTGCACATTGGATGGAAAAGGCTTCAGTCCGCTTTAATTTCAAGTGGCGCCTTTGGTGCAGCGCTGATGGAGTCCAGGGTTCGGGAATCCCGCGGTTCACAGATAATACGTCGACTTGGGCAACCGATCTGCGGACCAGTCGCACAATCAGCGTCCACCAGTGAAATTACTTCTTTTTTTTAATACAAGGGGTTCTCTATAATTCTGTACAGTGGCTTTACATTATATTCATTTTTAAATTGTGTCAATGTTAAAGTAAGCCTATTTTTTAAAAGTAAGCCAAAGTGAAGTCTGTTTTGTATTTGTTTATTAATTTGGCAAAAATCCCGATCTTCGTTGCTTTGTGACCATCGAAGCAATTTTGCTAATAACAGTAAAGAAAATAACCACGCATACATTTATTTTGAAATAACCAAACGCTTTATTTAACTTCGCAATTAAAGAGAAGCATCTGTTTATTGTTGCTTGACAAAACGCGGGCTGCGTCGCCCCCCTGCGGCCAAAACGGTTGATCTCCACCCCTTGTTTATATTAGTCAAAATTGTTGAGTTGGTTCAATCCGGAGATTTTCAACACCACTGAAACCAAACACGCGAATCCGCCGTTTGACCAGACATGTAAAAATGCTTTATTGTGTATAATTATCACTATATGCATATTGACTTAAATGTTTTCGATTAGGTTTATTTTTGAGACAACGTAACTTTTGCATATTCCGTGTCTCTTGTGCATTTAATTGTTTTGTGTTACTTCTTCTCACTTCTAACCGTCGTGCATTGAACGTATTTGCGCTCTTTCCAGCTGATAAAGTCACCGTCCGCCACCATGAACGCGTTCCGGCTATGCTTCTCAGTCGGGACCGTTTTGCTGGGGATGCTATCAGGTATACAATCTACAAGGATTTCGATTATTTTGTTTATTTTTATTTATTGTACATTTTAAAAAAATGAGGGAAAAAAAAAATTCGAGTCGTTAACAGCTGCCTCATGCGCTGAAACCTGAAACATTTAGGAAAGTAACGGGTCCCTTTCTTCCTCTCCATGTAGGTCTCCCAGCGATTAACTGCCAGTCTACGCCTCCGATCATCGTTTCTGACCAGGAGGATTTTGTTGTGGAGCTTCACTCCGTGTTCAGTATAAACTGCACAGGGGACGGAGAGGTGGACTGGCTGGCGCCACGACTGGAGAACGTACAAGTCCTTCACGGCGTTAAAACTGCTACCCTGTTAATCCAAGACGCATCGGCAGCTAATACTGGATATTTCACTTGCGTGTACCAAAGAGATGAAGGCCTAGGAGATGAGCTCAACGAGAGAGATATATACGTATACGTTCCAGGTACACTACCTCAGAGTAACTGTTATTGGTGATAACATATAGAATCAACATTTTCCAACATATATAATATGTTTTCTTATATGTTTTAGACCCAGAAGTCCCCTTCATACCCGAACTTGAGCCCAACAAGCCAGTCCTGGCCGTTTTCGGCGAAGACCACGTCATTCCCTGTCGCGTGACTACCCCGAACACGCACGTCGTCCTCAGGAGCATGTCCACCGGCGTGGAAGTGTCCGGCCTGTACATGGACAGGGTGGGATTCGTAGGGGACTTCTCTGCGGGTTCCTACGTGTGTGAAACCACCGTCAAAAGTGTCACGAAGAGAAGCGCTACATACACCGTCCGCAAAGGTAAGACAATCACATTAAATAAATATTATTATAACGTTTACCCCTAAATCGAGTGCTGATTAATAGCAGTCAATGCAATTAACTTAAAGTTGATTTTCCATGCATGAGTGACAGGCCCTATTCAGTGCCTTAACGTACCATAATCATGGGCTCCTTAAAGGCAAGAGAAACCGTTAGCCCGCTGAACTTAAAACTGAGGTCTCTAGCGGGTGGGAAGGAAATGCCAAAGCTTTAAGCTCTCTGCTGCCCCCTTCCGAGCCAACCACAGAATCACACCAAATTATTCAGAGCAGTTCATCCTGTCACCGCTGGAGAAGCCTGACCTCGGTGCCCTTTGTGATTCCCCTGCAGTGTCCAAAGACTTCCTCATAGCGGTCCGGAGCAGTGCGGGCGCCGTGCGGGTCGGCGACTCCTTCAACATCACCTGTGTGGCTCCGGTCGACCATTTCTACACCCAACAGTGGCTCCACCCGAGCAAGCAGGCAAGGGGCTCCCTGTTCTGCAAAATAATTTGGCAAATGATACGAGGTCATAGCAGGGCTGTAGTCGCACCTACATCCCAGGTGAACGTGTGCGCGTGCATTTGCGTGTCCCTGGGTGCACGTGTGAAACCGCAGGAGCTACAGCGGCAGACGTCTGTTTTTCTGTTTGAATGCCGTAATCCCTTTTCCAGATAGGCGGGGGTCAGGAATGTGAAGTTTCTTCTGACTTTGGTCTGAGCAGCAATTAGTGTCTCCTAAAGCAGCGTGCAGTAGCTCTGTCATGCCCTCAATCCCCTTGTGCTTCTGGTGCAGCGCGTGGTGAATCCATTGTGTTTGACCGGTGGACCGCACTGAAACCAGAGCCTAGCAATGCTGAAAGACAGAAATACAGTAAATGGGTTCAGGCGGAACACGCACAAATACGCACATGCGTGCACACAAACACAGGCAGACCGATTGGTATTTCTTCAACAAATAAAGTAGGACTTTTTATACACAATACAAGTGAATTTTTATTTGTGTTTTAATTAGTTCATCTATTTGTATGTATATTGCATGTATGTATACGGAATTCTGACTTACAGCTGGAATTGAACTAATGGACAGTAACAGAGAGAGGGAAAGTGGCAATGAGGGCCGTATTATCACCTGTCCACGACTGTCCTCACCTGTCCAGTGTCCACGCCTGCCCTCACCTGTCCTCACCTATCCAGTGTCCACGCCTGCCCTCACCTGCCCTCACCTGTCCAGTGTCCACGCCTGTCCTCATGTGGTCATGTCTTTTTCTCTCAGGCCGTCGGAGCACTGCAGAGCAGGCAGGTTTTCCCCGACGGGGTGCATTACACCATGAGCGTGGCCTCGGCATCAGCACAGGACGGCGGAGAGTACGAGTGCTCGGTCACCGACACCCAGAGCAACGTCACACGAGTACAGAAAGCAGCGGTATCGGTCTTCGGTACGTTCTGCCCGCCGGGAGTGCTTCGCGCGCCATTCCCACACGAACACCCAAAGGACTGGTTAAACGGCTCGTCTCACCACGCTTTTTCCTCTGACCGCCACCCTTCTCCTCCAGAGGAACCCGCATTCGTCAGGTTGATCCACAACATTGGAGCAGTTGAATTTGCCGCCCCGATGGAGGAGAGAGTGTTCACCGTCTACATAGATGCCTACCCAGCGCCAAGGATCCGGTGGATGAAAGATAACATCACCATCAATGGAAGAGACCCTGAAGTGGTCGTTGAAATCGACGGGATTAATAGGATTGGGTAAATTCCATTTATGTTCTGTTTCCCGTCTCTGTCACTGTTCGGTTCATTTCCACTCAGATTACTAACGTAATGTTACGTTAGTAAGTGTCTATTAGGCCTTGTTTGACTCTATAACACGTTGCCTTTCCCTGCCAAAGGTATCAGAGCTCACTGATTCTCTCTCGCCCCACGGAGGACGACAGTGGGAACTACACTATTGTGGTATCTGCAGGGAGTGCTCCTTCCAACACCAAATACTTTTCCTTTATCGTTAGAGTGATGCAAGGTAAGCCAGGAACTCACTCACTCACACACTCATACATGCACAAATCCACCGTCTCTCTCTCACTCACACACACACACGCACTCTCACATATACACTCATGCTAACTCGCCATGAGAAAACATAAACATTGTTTACGTGTTTTCAGCTTCCCACCAGGAAGGGACGGCTATGAGAGCTCCCGAGATCTGGCCCGCTGGGGATGAGATGGTCCTGCCTCTCCACACCCCCTTCCAGCTAATCTGCCAAGGGGTACAGGAGCTTTATTGGGAAACGCCCTTGGATGTGCCGGACATTCGGGAGGAGAGCGTCGGTCTGTTTGTGAAGAAAATCGTGGTGGAGAACGCCACCGCGGCACACACGGGCTACTACACCTGCCAGTATCCCAGCGGGAACAGCACAGAGCATCACGACACTCAGGAGAGCTTCACCTACATCTACGTGCCGGGTACTGCGCAATGGTCTCCTCACCGCGATTTCGCCGCAAAGTGTCAGGGCCGGGGTTCACCTAGGTTGCTAGGCCTTTCGGATAACATGAGATCACCGGATAAGAAAGTGGGCTATTTTATGTCTAGTACATTCACCGCTATGCCACCTGCTGTCACAGTGGGAATGACATACTGTTGTCCCTCCCCACACAGACCCCAAGTTCCTCTTCGTCCCGTCGATGATTCCATATGGGAATCACGTACTGATTGGCTCCGAGGAAATGGAGATCCAGTGCCGGGTGTCGGACCCGCGTGCCAGCGTGACCCTTGTGAGTGTGGACACGCAGCTGCCCGTGGCCTGCCAGTACGATAGCAGGAGGGGCGCCTTTGGGTTCTTCTCCTCCGGCACGTATGTCTGCAAGGCCACCCTAGACGGCGTGGAGTATCTGAGCGAGCAGTACATCGTTCACGGCTGGACAGGTGTGCACCGCGGAGCTCGCTGCTGGAACATCTTGGTATATCACTCGGTACGAGTGAGCCGTTCTCCTTGTCCTGCCGTTCTCTCACGCCGTGCTCTCCTCCGCCCCACTCCAGGTCTGTCGGTGACGTTGCACGTTGAACTCCAGGCCCCACGGAGGGCTCTGCTGGTGGGCGACACCCTCACCGTGACGTGCGTGGCGCGGGGCAGCGAGATGCTGGACGACCACTGGAAGTACCCCGGGAAAGCGGTGAGGGTCCGGGGCGATTCCGTGGGTGCCGACATCACTGCAGAATAGGATGAGTCATCACGGATAGCCATCCCAGCCCCCAGGTAGCCACGGAGACCTGGGTGGCAAGAGCCACCTGCAGATGGCACGTCCCTGTGTTTCTATGATCCCAGTTTTACACCCCACAGAAGATGGGGTAGACATGAATACCATGACAACGGCAGCTACTTCCTTCAAAAAACTGATGCAAATTATATAACAGAGCTTCTGTAAAATCTAAAGCGTGGCATGTTGAACCCACTGATGGCGGTTTTGACATTCGGTACGCAGGCTGGCCGTGGAACAAAAACCGTGAAGGAGAACAAAAGGAACTCCGAGATCTCTTACACTCTGACCATTGAAAAGGCCTCGCCCAAGGACAGTGGCCTCTACGTGTGCTCCATCAGTGACATTGGGAGTGATGAGAGTCAGACCAGGGAGCTGTTCATCACAGTCTACGGTGAGTCATACACTCACTTACACTCACATACACTCACATACACACACAGTCTACGGTGAGTCATACACTCACATACACTCACAAACACACACAGTCTACGGTGAGTTATACACTCACATACACTCACAAACACACACAGTCTACGGTGAGTCATACACTCACACACACTCACATACACTCACATACACACACAGTCTACGGTGAGTCATACACTCACAAACACACACCGTTTACGCTGAGTCCCTCCTCTCCAGCCTACACACTGAATAGACACTGTAGACTATAGCTCCTCGTAGTACACTTTTAGTTTATTCCCAGTGCATAAAAAATATTTAATTATAAATATTTATTTTGCTGCATCCCGCAGAGAGAGAGTTTATCTCTCTGGAGCGCACGCTCTCACCCACGCAGCTCGCCAATCTGGACGAGGTGAAGGAGTTTGCAGCAAACATCGATGCTTTCCCGAGCGTCAGTGTCACCTGGTTGAAGGATGGGGTGGTCCTGAACAACGACAACGCAGAGATGACCAGCAGTCTGGAGCGCGTCAACGAAACCCGGTACAGTCTGCTTGGGACAGTTTGATAATCGCCGTTCCTAGTCAATTTAACCGATAAACGAACAGTAAATCAGAACGACTGACGTTGTTCCGAGTGACGTCCAGAAGTGACTGCTTTGAGGAGGTCTACCCATGAGGCTGTTCACGTGACTGAGGCAGTTTTATACACTGACGGGGGAAGTTTCGGGTGTCCCCAGATACCGGAGTGTTTTGGTTCTGATTCGAGCCAAGGAAGAGGACAGTGGGAACTACACCATCAGAGTTGGGAATGGAAACCAGACAGAGAGCTACAGTTTCTTGCTTCAAGTACAAGGTAAGAGAATATTACTACTGATATAAAAAAATGAGGTTAAGGGTTGGGGATTGGTTAGCTAGATTTCTGATCAGAAACAAAAGTTCCTATTGAAGGTGAAGGTGTACACTTTGGATCAGTGGCTACAGTCTTCATGATCAGAAAGGGTTTTAATCCTGACCCATGTCTTCTCTTGATATCCAGCAGAAATGTGTTTTTCTCTTGGCAGTCTATCTCAGCTTCTGCCCCTCTGGTCTCTCTCCCTATCAGTCTGCTGCTACTCGGGACTGCTGTCAGTGACGAACCCCCTTTACTCTTTACAGTACCATCGAAGATTGTGGATCTCATGGACCTTCACCACGGCTCGTCCACCGGCCAGTCTGTGGTTTGCATCGCAGGGGGGCAGCCCACCCCAGACGTGGACTGGTTCATCTGCAAGAACATTAAACTGTGAGGCTCCTCACGCACACTCACACACGCACGCACACAGGCACACACAAATGCACGCGCGCAAACACATACACACGTATATGCAGTGAAAGGTGCCATGTAGGTTGGACCCAGGTTGCAATGAAGACATTGCGGCGTCACATCTTTGCGTTTGTTTTTTCAGATGTGCGAACAATTCGTCCCAATGGACCTCTCTGCCCACGAACTCCACTGAGGTCACTGTGGAGGCACATGTGAACGAAGACAACCACTTAGAGAGCCAGGTGATTTTCACTAAGCTGGAGAGCACCTTGGCCGTCCGTTGCCTCGCCAGGAACGAGCTGGGCACCGTCAGCAGGGATCTCAAGCTGGTCTCAAACGGTGAGTGTCGTGGCTCGGCAAGTGGAGGGAGGGCTGCTTTTCAGTCGCGGACAAGCCTCTTGGCTACGGAGAGGCACGAGGCAGAGTTAACCAGTTAATAAACTCTTAAGTCTTTTAAGTTGAACGCCTAACCCTTTATTTTGGGTTCTTTTTCCTGTGCAGCTCTGCAGTCGGAGTTGACTGTGGCAGCCGCTGTCCTGGTGCTGCTGGTCATTGTCATCATCTCGCTCATTGTCCTGGTCATTATCTGGAAGCAGGTACATCCATTACTCCTTTCTCTGTCTCCATCTCCACTCGTTCTCTATCTCCTTCTCCACTCCTTCTCTATCTCCTTCTCCACTCCTTCTCCACTCCTTCTCCTCTCCATCTCCACTCCTTCTCTATCTCCATCTCCACTCCTTTCTCTGTCTCCATCTCCACTCTTTTCTCTGTCTCCATCTCCACTCCTTCTCTATCTCCATCTCCACTCCTTCTCTATCTCCATCTCCACTCCTTTCTCTGTCTCCATCTCCACTCCTTCTCTATCTCCATCTCTACTCCTTTCTCTGTCTCCATCTCCACTCCTTCTCTGTCTCCATCTCCACTCCATCTCTATCTCCATCTCCACTCCTTCTCTATCTCCATCTCCACTCCATCTCCAGTCCTTCCCTATCATCGGCTTTTTCCTATTATCCTGTGACCTATTATCAATGACCTATTATCTCAATTTATGTCAAGTTGAAATGCTGACGCTCCCTCACGATGTGTGTCACATCAACCGCAAAAGCACTCCCTACGGAGTTACCGTGGCAGAATTGAATAGCACTCTGAATTATATATGCTGTTGAACCGCGTGACGAGTGCGTAATGTTTCGGTGTCGCTGTCTACCCTGTAGAAACCGCGGTACGAGATCAGGTGGCGGGTGATTGAATCCATCAGCCCGGATGGACATGAGTACATCTATGTGGACCCCATGCAGCTGCCTTACGACTCCCGATGGGAGTTCCCCCGTGATGGACTCGTTCTGGGTGAGCCTCAACTCTAAAACAGAACTAAAGGACACACCCACAAGACCAGTTCGATAAACGCCAGGTCCCTATACATCCGCGCTATAAACATGGCTTATACTACATGGTCTCTACACATCTTTAGAGATCAATAAGATCATCAATAAGATCCCCGTTTGTCTTCCTGTTGACGGGAAGGTGGGAAAGCTCCAGGAGTTATAGGGAAGCCTGTGTGTTTTTTGGACGCTGCGATCATAAGAGTTGTTAAAAATATTATAGATGTGTCAGAGCATCTCTCTCTCTCTGTCCCATGTCCCTCTGCAGGTCGTATCCTAGGCTCGGGTGCATTTGGGAAAGTGGTCGAGGGCGTGGCCTACGGCCTCAGCCGGTCCCAGCCAGTGATGAAGGTGGCCGTGAAGATGCTGAAACGTGAGTTTATTCATTGACATTGAGGGTCATCAACGTACATTTATTCGATTGGTGTTCACTAATGAAAGATGGAAGCAGGATGACAGTCTTCTGTCTATCATCCCAGCCACACCCAGATCGAGTGAGAAGCAAGCTCTCATGTCCGAGCTGAAGATTATGACTCACCTGGGACCTCACCTAAACATCGTCAACCTGCTTGGAGCCTGCACAAAGTCAGGTAGTGTACCCTATTTTGCGTACCTGCACCACGTCAGGTACCCAACATCATCATGGTCAACATCATTGACATCTGTCGTTGAGTGAACCCTGCTCTTTCATCCTCAGGCCCAATCTACATCATCACTGAGTATTGCCTGTACGGAGACCTGGTCAACTACCTCCACAAGAACAGGGACAGCTTCCTCAGCAGGCATCCAGACAAGATGAAGAAAGAGCTGGATATTTTTGGGATCAACCCCGCGGACGAGAGTAGCCGTAGGTGAGCGCTAGACCAGCTCACTTAAGTCCACGTTTTGCGCTTACGTTCGTGTTATACCGGCAACGTAACCGGAAAGCTCACTGAACGCTTTTTGCTTTCCAATGCAGCTATGTCATCTTGTCCTTCGAAAGCAAAGGAGACTACATGGATATGAAACAGGCCGACTCTACGCAATACGTGCCCATGCTGGAGATGAGCAGCGCGCCGGAGTACTCGGACATCCAGAGGCCCGACTACGACCGTCCGCCGTCCCACAAACACAATTCCCTGAGTGGTGAGCTGAGCGTTCGCCATCGCGCTCAATAGACATCGCACTGTAGTGCGTTGGTGAAGTGTAGGCATCCACTGAGCTTAGGGAAAGACTACGGGTTTTCCGATGCCAATAACATAGGTCTATTTTTTTCCCGTAATTACATGCAAGGTAATTGCAGTGCACGCTATAATGCGTACTTACAGTGCCATGACTGAGAAATTAGGTCCGAATGGTCAGGGCTATATATACGCACAAGGTTACGGTTTTCATAGTTGCTTTTCCAGTTATGAGTCATGTGAGCTAAATATATCTGATCACCGGTCCCACAGAGAGCGAATCGAACGGCTTCCTCTCGGACGACAACAGCGACGGCCTGAACACTCTGGACCTGCTGAGCTTCACCTTTCAAGTGGCACGAGGGATGGAGTTCCTGGCCTCCAAAAATGTAAGTGTGAACAGTGTGAGGAGAGCTGCTGCTCACCATTCTGTGGACTGATGGGACTTTTAGTGACGGCCAGTCGAACAAACACTATTTGATTTAAAATGACTGAAGCAGATGGCCTGAGAAATAGAGTGCTGTGGCAGAACATGGGATTGGTTGTTAACACCACAGTGACCCTGTAGCGCTTTTTATGGTCATTGATGGCTGCACATGGCCACATGGCCTCAGCTACTTTATGTTAATCTCATAGCCACGCCTGGTTCTGGTGCCCACATCGATGGGCAGCCATGGGGGGGGGGGGGGGGGGGGGGGGGGTTCATGTAAAAAAATTAAACAGA
>JAOYSI010042554.1:0-27844 GCA_025775065.1 Hiodon alosoides
CCTCCTCCCCCCACCTTCTCTGCCCTCCACGGCCCCTGCGCCAGAGCCCGCGAGAGAGAGCGAGAGAGAGAGAGAGAGAGAGAGAGAGAGAGAGAGAGAGAGGGGGGTCTGGGAGAACATCTCAGTAGCCTTGCACCTCCGGCAAATGTAGAATTTACCTGAAAGTTCTCACAAGTTGTCTTGTACAGTGTATGATGCTCAGGAAGTTAGGTAAACACACAAATGCCCTTGAGACCATGATTGGGGGTGCCACAGCCACTTCTGCCTCCTAACTACATTTTTCAGACCAACTACATGGTTAGCTGACAGGAAGTGTTGCCTTTATTTGCAAATAATTGCTGTGTTAACTTCCACTTTTTAAATTCATGAACTGAAAATAGCCATAGAATAATCCTGTTTGGTTTGTTCTTTCTGTCAGCACACCATGTGACTTTGGTTTCCTGAATGTCTTCCATTGACTTTTCTTTTTTCCATTTCCTCTCTGGTATTCTCTACCAACAGATTTATTTTGTATGATAATGTGGTCAACACAACAATTAGTCAATGATTGGTTCAACCTAGAAACTGCGTTTCTGAGGTCATCTATGTTTTTATGTACCTGATTTAGCAAATATAACAATAAGAGACGGTTCTGTATTTGTGTATTTAGCCATCCTTTCACCGAGGAAGGTGCAGACTTAGGTCACAATGCAATGATCCACAGTGTTTTAACCGTATACTTCTAAAGACTCACTGTGCTGTGTTGTTTCAGATGCTAATTGTGCTTTATTAGATGATGTGAGCAATTGAACATGCTGTGTAGCTTCTAGACCAGGGGTGATGGAATACCACACACTTCTCTAGATTGCCACAATCCATCATGACAACTCACCCTTCGGGGCTGCTACCCTGCCATTGTTTCATTACCGACTGGGGATGTCTGCTGGGGATGGGACACTGCATCTCGCGGATGTGTTGTAGCTGAACCAGAGTGAGGACCAGGAAGGACCTCCCAAATAAAGCCCAATTCCTCCCTTGCTTTATCACGGTCATCCAACGATGAGATTTTTAAAAAAAATGAATATCACTAAGCAATTTTATTTTTTGCCAAAATAAAGTCAAACTGAAAGACGTACTCATCTGATTTTGTATACTCTGCATGTTGCCATTACGATGAAGGGGCCACTAAGACCTAAACGGTGAGGTACACTTAGGTATTTAAGTGGTTCTTTTCTAATTTAACAATGTAATCGGTAAAATAATGTAACTCCAGTTAAAGGCTCTAAAAAGAATATAATTAACACAGACTCAGCTTATGTATAAACCCAATTATACTTATTGCTGGTATATATGATTTTTTATCTGTTCTAACCCTTTGTTATTATTGCTGTTATTATTTAGGGATAACAGATGGCTTATAGAAAAGTTGCCCTGTAAGTTGCCCCTGTCCTGGAGAACAGATGAGCTAAAATGTCTGCTTCTACTACTGCAAGTACAGCCCGTGGAAAGTGGGATATCCCCTGAGGTTCTGGAGGAAAGCAGCGGTCATTTTAAAATGCACAAGCTTGTTTTTATATGCCATTAACTACAACCGGGAGCCTTTTGACCTCTGAGGTTTAGGGCACAGGAAGGCAGTGAACGGAATGCAGGTCTAACCGATGCTGGCTGATTCTACCAAGAGACCTGAGCCTGTTTCATTTATTATTATTCTGCTTTATTTCACGGCCGATAGCTGGCTGCTCGGCTAGCCCAGACAGACTTCCCCATCGCAGAGAGAACACAGGCTGAGGTGAAGTCTGAGTCAGTGTCTGGGGGCTCAACGAGCTTAAAAACCACTGACCTTGGAGCTGTCTAAATTTACATTTCCGTCTGTGGTAATTTTTTGCTGCTCTGTAGATTACAAGTCTTAGGGTAGAGATAAGCTGCCAGTCGGTGCGATTTTGGAAGCGAAAGATTAAGTGAAGATGTGTATTTTCTGTGTTTTAGTTAATGGTTCTACCTGGCCCCTGTCAGCGTTTCACGTGAACGAGTCCGTAATTAGGCTCCAGCATCGCTTTCCTTGCACTGCGAAGGATTCTATAGCGATGCTTGGCTGCTCTGTGAAGGATTCTTTAACAAAGCTTGGATGCTCTGTGAAGGATCCTGTAACGATGCTCGGCTGCTCTGCGAAGTAGCCTTTAACGACACTTGGCTGCTCTGTGAAGGATCCTTTAACGATGCTCGACCGCTCTGTGAAGGATCCTGTAATGATGCTCTGCTGCTCTGAGAAGGATCCTGTAACGATGCTCAGCTGCTCTGCGAAGGAGCCTTTAACGACACTTGGCTGCTCTGTGAAGGATTCTTTAACAACGCTTAGCTGCTCTTAGAAAGATCCTTTAACGATGCTCGGCTGCTCTGCGAAGGATCCTTTAACGGAGCTCGGCTGCTCTTAGAAGGATCCTTTAACGATGCTCGGCTGCTCTGAGATGGATCCTTTATCGATGCTCGGCTGCTCTGAGAAGGATCCTTTAACGATGCTTGGCTGCTCTGAGAAGGATCCTTTAGCGATGCTTGGCTGCTCTGTGAAGGATCCTGTAATGATACTCGGAAGTCTGCCTCCTCTATCAATGTTTACATAAAACTTGCCATCATAGCACCTAGCACCCCATTGCTAGAGTAAAGACATCCTCTGGTGTGCTATCATACCATGCCTGTGAAACGTCAGCATCACTGAGTGATTCTTGACCAGGATGGAGTTTACTAGCTGACATACTAGCAAGTCTCAGTATCCAATTGCAAATAGCACAATATCAGCCTGGCTCTATTCAAAATGCCAGCCTCTTTTGTATTCTTCTCCTTATGTAGGACGTGCCACAGAGCGACTGAAATGCTAATTTCTCTCGGCCATGATCGATGTCTAAATAACATTCCAACACTCTGTTCTAAATCTGCTCATTGGTTTCCTTCTATACCCTGTTCTGTTATGCTGAAGATATTCCAAGCTAACTGGCTATGCCTGGCGCTGAGGCATGAAGTCACATTTTGCTGTATTTTACAGCTGGATAATCATCTCATTGCACAGCCCAGTCAAGAGCATTAATGTAATGATATCACAACTCAACAGTTTTTTAAAAGGCTGCAACTCTCTCAGCTGTGATAAACAACCACCCTGTTAGGGCTGAAGCTCAGAAATCCAGTTTCTGTCGGGAACCTTCCACACAGAAAATGCGTGTAAAAGTAAAAGATAAATACTTAAAAAATGTTTTTGTTGTGTCACACATTAAACATGACTAACCCTAACCCCTGGCACTCTTTAAAATGTGTTAAACATGAATAACCCTAACCCGTGGCATTCTTTAAAATGTGTATGTAAGTTTTTAATGGCGATGGTAGAGGCAGAATAGAGCTACAGTACATTTAGAGGGTCCAGCATTACTGCACGTGTGTGACTACCGGTCAGTTATATGGTAAGTTCTGTCATGAGCCTGAGAATGAAGTAAGCCAGCTGTTATAATCGGTCACATTTGGCGGTTGGTTACTCCTTTTTGACTTTATCTGTGGTTTCCAATTTAGCAAAATATCCCTGCACATGAAAATCAGTGCCTTCCAGAAACCAGTTATGTGTGCTCAGTATTGTTTTTGCTAAAAACCGACCAGCAATCTCCATTTGCAGGTCTGGTTCAGTGCATCACATTCATAAATATCCTATGAAAAAGCAGTAAATTAAAATGTATGCATGCTTCTGTCGCTAACTCCATCCAAAAAATTAGAATTCATGCCTTTAAATTGAAACTTGACGTTTTAATTCCCATTGCCATGTTTTTTAAGTGGATGTTATTTAATTAAATGTTATTTAAGCCTGCAGACAGCAGGACCCAGATACCTCTGAGTAACGGTCTGAATTCCTCTCCGATGCTGTGCATTGTTGCCGCAATCCAAGGGTACCAGATGGAACTATTCATGGGTGGAAATGCACCAGAAAATGAATGGACATGAACAATTTTAAAGAGTCTGGTGAGAATGCGTTTCGCATTGAGTATCAAACATTGTTGCTGGATATTTCATACTGCTGAACATTAACTGTATACAACTACAAATGTATTCAAACATTTTAATGGAATATTTGTTAAGTCAAATTAGGATATAATGGCCGTGTTTCTCCCAACATTCACACTTTCAGTATTCTGGTTCAAGGCCCAGTTACTTAATTGTTACTGTTACGCACGCTTCAGTGAACTAAATCAACTTTTAGATCACCTTGTATATTTTAGAAATGAGAGAGGAGTTTGGAGCCCATTAGCTAAACATTAAACAAGTGTAGTCTCAAGATATAACGCAAGACTGGAACGAGGTTTTATTATATAGCCACCCAGAAATCCGTAGCAAGTCCGAGAGGCTGCCATTGTTGGGTTGGGCATTTTGACATCGAAGAAAGCTGTAATAATCACATTGCTGTTTGACGTGTGGTTTTGTTGCAGACCATTAGTTGGTGATTAGTTGTGGTTAGGGCTGACTTGTTTGTAATTCACTTGTTAAGTAAGGTAGCAAAGCACTGGAATGCGTGATAGCTAACAAACATTTTCTTATGTTAGAAATGTTAAGTTAGAAATTAGAAATTGTAGTCATTGCTGATACAAGCCATTTTAGTACTACATAGTTACCCCAGGGAATAAGTCTTACTGGTCTTTGCTTTCAAAGAATTTTCTAAAGCAATAACAGTTTAACCTCTTCTGTACCCTAATTAGACTTGTCTGTGTTTGCAAATCACAAATCTGTTTTATGAAGTACTTTATATACCCTGTTTGTGATCATTATACATTAAACTCTAGGGTTATTTACTATAGCCTAAATTCAGAATGATTGATAAGACCAATTTATTTGATTTATTTGATCCTGCCCACTTTATCTATTCTTTTAATAAAGCAGTTTACAGACTAGCATCTGGCTGGCCAGCATCTTCATGTATCAAGGTAACAGGTATCCATTGCCAAATATATTTCTTCTACACTGATAAATTTAGCTGTTTGTAAAATTAAAATTACTGGTTCATAATTTAAAAATTTATTTTATTTTATTTGGACTATGAATTTCATCTGATTTCAGTGTTATTCCAGCCAATGGGACAAGCTGGAAGTCATTTTGTTTGTGTAAAAGTCAATCAATGGTGAAACGCCCACACTCGCCTGATTTGCACGTACACGCCGAGAGTCTCCTCTGTGGTAACATGTCTGATCACAATCACCAAAATACAGTTCAGAGCAGACTAATGACTGCACGCACACGCACACATGCGCACACGCACACACGCACACACGCACACACACACACGCACACCCGAGGCGTCAGCTTACTTTTGTAATTGCAGGCTTTGAGAAGCATGTATTTGTGTACATTTCTGCTTACAACGCACTGTGTGTCTTCTACACAATGAATCAGTTAATATTTGGCTTTTGATGGCCAATTATGTACTTGCTTTTATTTACCATATTTGGTCAAGCAACATTTTAAGATACTGACTTTGTGAGCTGCTCTGCATAATGGGATATTTTAAATAAAAAGCACAATAGCATTACCCAAGGGAAAAGTTAGGCTAAATGTCTCAGTTTGGTGCAAAACAAATAGTATACATGACATCACATACTGCTAATCATTTCTATCCTATCTGATTGTAAACAAAACTGCTAAACGTAGTACTATTTAATGGCACGTTGTGATTGTATTACAATTACTCTGCATGTGTGTATTCATTGTTAATGAGCTAGTAGGCAAACTGTGTGGTGATTCTCACATGAACAAATGGTTTAAATGAAAAACTAGCCTGAGTAATCGTGTCACAGAATACTTACATAAAGAACTTATGTGATTAGCATGAAAACGTGTGTCCAAAATTAATAATAAAATGATGCTTACTTACAATGTCAATTTCATTTATGACTTAAATGGTGTGTAATGTGCGATTAAAAATCTCAAATTAACCAACAGTGGTTTATTTGGTCTGAAAGTTTTCCAATTGCTTAGTAATGAGGTTGAATCAGCCACCACAAAAATTTATTTTTTCAACATGATTAAAAAAAATGTAATTAGAGAGAAAATCCTGAACATCGAGCATGGCTCATATTACCAGAGTATATAAATACAGTCTGATTGCAGGCATAAATAGAATATTAAAACGTCTGATCCTTATGCGCCGAGTAGATCTCCCGAGGCCATTGTCTCTTATCACCATAAATCTCTCCGCCACAGATTTTTGAAAGACTTAAACTATATACCTGCTTCCCAGTCTGTCGTGTTAACGGTTTCCTGGTTTCTTTGCAGCTGAGATCCCTGGATCGGAAAAGGCAGGAGAGCATGTCATTGTCTCTTGTATCTGCTTGGCAGACACACCCTTCTCCAGATCCACTTAAATAGCTTAGTATTTTAGGCTTTTATCCAGATCCACATGAATATTTACCAAAGCAAAGTGTAAAATGCTAGTGCCCTACATGTGAAAACAAATATCCGTATGAAAATGAGTCCATCGCCTTACTGACCATGCCACCAGCTAGCCTGTCTCTGGTTTTAGTGAAGGGTTATCTCCATGCTGTTAGCCCTGTTCTGTTAGACCAGAAACAGGATTGTTTCCTGTGGGAGAAAATTGCTTTGCTTCTTGCTTTTCCGGCCTAACATTGCTTTTACCTAGAACTAGCTGGGTGTATGAAGTCTTGTCATAGATTATCAATGGGATTCAAACCAGGACTTAGACTTTGTGCTATCCTTAGGCCAGTCCAGCTCAACTTCAACCCTGTCCTGAGGCTCATTTTGCCTGCTGAAATTGACAAGGCCTGCTGCACAATGCTGCCACCTCTATGCTGCACAGTAGGGATGGCATTTGTAGCACGCCGACGTGCGTGGTTCAAGAATAATCGGCAAACAACACTTCCCGGTTCTCCGGCTCTTTTGCCGGTGATTTATTGTCAACACAAAGAAATAAACAAACCCGCTCTTCGGGGATCGTCCTCACGGGTTCACCCCAAACAAAACAAACTAAAATAACAAACTAAACAAAACACCGAACGTAACTAAAGTAAACGAACACAAAATGTCTGCAGCCCCTTCGCCAGTGACGGACTCTCTTTCTTCCTTCTTTCACTTTTCTTTTTTCTTTCGGCTCTCTGACCGCCGTTCCCCTAGCCGGCTCCTCTCCCGATTTCCAGCACCTACTGAGAGATCGCAGTCGTGTTCCCAGGATTTGCGCGTTCCGGGAGTCGCGCGTCCCGGGAGTCGCACGTCCCGGGAGTCGTGTTCCCTGGAGTCGTGCGTCCCGGGAGTCGCGTTCCCTGGAGTCGTACGTCTCGGGAATCATGCCACTTTGTCGCTCCGCTCTGAAAGGTCCCCGACCTGCTTCTGACCACAGAAATGAATAAGCTGGTCATGATGTACTAAATTCCTTTAAATGTCCAAATGGGTCAAAGTTTCTCCTGGGCCCCCAGGAGACCAAAGGCATACAACAGAAACGATTGTGTTGAAACATGAAGAGACAAACAGCAGATGTTAAAAATATACAGTATATGAACATCAATAGCTAAAAAGAAAACAAGAATATACACCGTGATACAAAGCTTGGATACACTGATTTCTGACAGAAATTTTATGTTCAGAACAAGAACAGTGGAAGAGGGTTATTTCAATTTTCAAGTCAGTTTTTTTGAAGCTAACAGGATGAGACTCTGACTTTGATACAGTTTCCTGTCATGACCACAATTCTTCAGCAGTCACGCAATGTGCAGCAGAAAAAAAACAACAAAGAAAAGACAGAAAATCCCAGGTTATATCAGATTTTTTGGGGTCTTAGCGTTGGTAGCATTAGCTTAGCAGCACTTTTGCTAATTACTTTGTGTGACTTCCCTCCCTGGATCCCCTCTGCTACTCAGCGCATTGGCTGTGGCATTGTGAATAGAGGATGAGAGACAAGGCTTAAATCTGCTTTGCTCCTCACATCAGCGCTTAGAACTGCAATCCTATGTGTCATGGGAGGTTCTACCACATCAAAGAGAATTTTTGTGAATAAATGTATTTTTAAATAATATATTTATAAACTAAATATATGCATTTTTACATTTCTGCTACATTGTTTCACAGGACTAAATAAATGTGCAGGCAATGTAAATACAAACAGGCAGTGGACCTTGGCCTAATGCTTAGATTGTGAACTCTTTAAAGGGCTAATGCCGTCAGGATAAGCAGAGGCACACAGGGTTGCTGGTGCACGTGCAGAGGCTGGGGATAGAGGTGTTCCTGAAAAGCATCCCAGGTCACATGGCCTGCGCATGTGCCTGGCAGTGCGATCTGCTCAGTAAACTGGGAGAGAAGGGTGAATTGGTGCTGACAGCTGATAAAGCCTTGACTCCTCTGAGCTCCAGTGTCTCCAGCTGGCTGTTGATGCCATTCTGTTATATGATAGGGTGACAATCATGGTTGCCTTCCTTTTCCAATGTTGTCTGTGTTTTAAAGGGGCACCCTGGGTTGTTCCCTGGGTTGAGCTAAAGAAACTGTTTGATTGGATGTTTTAAACTCACATTAGGTCTTTCGCCCCGGAAAAGAGAAGCCCCTTCCATTCAGTTTGCAACGGGATCTGCTTGGTTTTCAGCTTGTTTGGCTTGTTGTCTGGTTAAAATGCGAGTTCTGGGTGTGCTGTGCACCAGTAAGGCTTGCTTCCCCATGACGAAACGCTCCGGTGGGGTCCAAAACAAACATACCAGCCTTTAAATAATCAAAGCATGGACCCAAGTCTACCACCAAATGGGCCTGTAAATAACCCCCCCGTCTCATTTTGATGGTTTTTGGTTTCCAGTCAAGAAAATAGATGAGAAATGAGAACCAAGAGATACAACAGCCTGTATTAAATCTCCCTGTAAGAAAGGTCAAAGCTCTGTTGCCACAACTTTATGAAAAAACAGGAGGCATTTTCTCATTATCATCCAGCTGAAAGGATAGAACAATATCATTTGTAATATATATACAGCTCTGGGAAAAATTAGGAGACCACTGCAAAATGATCAGTTTTTAGTATTTATAGGTATGGGTTTGAGTGAAATGAACATTTTTGTTTTGTTCTATAAACTACTGTTTTCAGACCTCGAATAATGCAAATTATACAAGTTCATATTCCTTTTTTTTAACAACACAATGCTAATGTTTTAACTTGGGAAGAGTTCAGAAATCAATATTTGGTGGAATAACCTTGATTTTCTATCACAGCTATCATGCATCTTTCATTCTTTCCACCAGTCTTTCACATTGCTATTGGGTGACTTTTTGCAACTCCTGGCACAAAAATTCATGCAGCTCAGCTTTGTTTGAAAGCTTGTGACCATCCATCTTCTTCTTGATGACATTTCAGAGGTTTTTAATGGGGTTCAGGTCTGGAGATTGGACTGACCATGACAGGGTCTTGATCTGGTAGTCCTCCATCCACACCTTGAGTTGGGGAACCAATCCTCAGAGTTGGGGAACATTGTTAGAGCAGAGAAGCAAGATTTCTTCCAGGATGACCTTGTACGTGGCTTGGTTCTGTGGCTTGGTTCTGTGGCTTGTAGGCCTTCACAAAGACAAATCTGCCCGATTCCAGCATTTCTGAAGCACCCCTAGATCATCACGATCTTCCACCAAATTTTACAGTGGGTGCGAGACACTGTGGCTTGTAGGCCTTTCTAGGTCTTTCGTTTAACCAATAGAAGACCAGGTGTTGGGCAAAGCTGAAAATTGGACTCATCAGAGAAGATGACCTTACTCCAGTACTCTACGGTCCAATCCTCATGGTCGTTGCAAACCTCAGCCTGGCTCTTCTTTGCTTCTCATTGATGAAGGGATTTTTTCTAGCTTTGCACAACTTCAGTCCTGCCCCTAGGAGCCTGTTTCGAACCGTCCTTGCCATACACTTCACCCCAGCTGCTGTTTGCTATTGTTTCTGTAGGTCACTTGATGTCATCCTACGGTTGTTGAGTGTAGTCTGTAGCTTTGTTGTCCCCGATGTCTTCTGCTTGACCTTGTTCTTATAAACCGCCGTTTTTGAAATTTTAAGGATGGAAGCAACCTGACGCTCACTGTATCCCTCTGCCAGTAAAGCCAGAATTGAACCTCTTTTCCTCAGTCAAAACCTTTTTTTTCAACTCTTTGGCATGCTCAATAGTTATTTTTTGATTCCAAATACTTTTGAGGTACTACTAGCACTGTTTTTGAGGACAGTGATGGCCACAGCAGTGTTTTTTATATTTTTCCTTATTAAATAAGTTTTGGTTAATCAGTACCTCATTAAGTTGAGGTACTGTACTGTCTGTTGAAGTTGGAACAGACACTGGAATAGAATTGCTGCCATACATGTAGAGATGATGATGATGATTTAAGAAAAAATTGTGGTGGTCTCTTAATTTTTTCCAGAGCTGTGTGTGTGTGTATGTATATATATATACACACACCGATCAGCCATAACGTCAGGACCACCTGCCTGATATTGTGTAAGTCCCACTTAAAACAGTCCTGACCCGTCGAGGCATGGGCTCCACTAGACCTCTGAAGGTGTGCTGTGGTATCAGGCACCAAGACGTTAGCAGCAGATCCTTTAAGTCCTGTAAGTTGGGAGGTGGGGCCTCCATGGATCAGACTTGTTTGTCCAGCACATCCCACAGATGCTCGATTGGATTGGGATCTGGGGAATTTGGAGGCCAAGTCAACACCTTGAACTCGTTGTTGTGTTCCTCCGTGCTCCAATTCTGATGCTCACGTGCCCATTGTAGGCGCTTTCGGTAGTGGCCAGGGGTCAGCATGGGCACCCTGACTGGTCTGCGGCTACGGAGCCCCATACGCAACAAACTGCATTGCATTGTGCTGGTTCTGACAACCAGCAATAACTTTTTCAGCAATTTGAGCTACAGTAGCTCGTCTGTTGGATCGGACCACACGGGCCAGCCTTCGCTCTCCACGTGCATCAGTGAGCCTTGGCCGCCCAAGACCCTGTCACCGGTTCACCGCTTTTCCCTCCTTGGACCACTTTTGATAGGTACCGACCACTGCAGAACGGCAACACCCCACAAGAGCTGCAGTTTTGGAGATGTTCTGACCCAGTCGTCTAGCCATCACAATTTGGCCCTTGTCAAAGTCACTCAGATCCTTACGCTTGCCCATTTTTCCTGCTTCTAACACATCAACTTTGAGGACAAAATTTTCACTTACTGCCTAATATATCCCACCCACTGACAGGTGCCATGATAATGAGATTATCAGGGTTATTCACTTCACCTGTAAGTGGTCATAATGTAATGGCTGATTGGTGTATATATGCTGTAAAATATCATGAATATAAAATGCAATAATTTCTTATAAAATATTTAACTTGACTTTTATAGCTAAGAAATAATCATAGTTCCCTTTTCCACGTTATTTAACTTAAATAGCTTACAGAAATACAGAAAAGAAAACCAAAACAAAGTCCCTCACGTTGTTGCTGCACAGTCCTTAAAAAAAGTTGTGCCTTTATGATGCATGCATTACCTGGATATACAACGCTTGTACACCTTTTGTGTGGCATGCTTAAACACCCTGTATTTAGCTATTCCTTTTCTTTTGTGGGTTGAATGGACATGTCGTGAGCCATTTGACAGGTGTGGCATTGTTCTCCCAATGACCATATGGCTCAATAATCCTTAGACCTGTGCAAAACAACATTTAAAAAGGTCACAGACAGGGACATTTTTAGATTGGCTGTGTGTGGGGTTTTATAGCCGTCCTCCCAGCCAAAGTCTTATGCTTGACCTTAATAAATAAAAAGGGTTCATGTTAAAAAGGTTAATGATGAAAGTCTTGCGTGCAGAGGTGAAAACCATGATTACTGGACATGGAAAAGGGACAGGGACATATATCCCTCAGTCATTACACTTATCCTGCTGTGTCCATGTGGTTTGCAAATTTGTGTGGACACTAAAAGAGTTAGACGCAAATTAATTTGTGTGGACACTATAAAGGACACTATAAAAGTTTGTTTTGTATGTAATATCTTCTTCAAATTAGTTCTGCTGCTGTCGCATTGCAGCAGTTGTGTTGCGGTGATTTCCCTTCACAATGTGTTAAGGGGAATTCACATAAAGAGACACACAGTCACCGCAGGTTTTAGTCAGGTTTTTGCCTATAGTGCGAAACCTTCTGGCCTTTGTGTAAGACTACAGGACAGGATATGAGAGGATATTTTCCAAGAATACAAGAAGATGGGAAAGCACGTGACTGAATTTTTGAGTGGCTTGTTTGATGTCAAACGCAGGGGCATGAGAGCCCTAATACACTCATTGACTATTGTTGTGACTTTCGAGTAGCAGCATAACAACGCTAAATGAGTTCAAGTGGACAAAGACTGCTCGTTGCTGAGAGATATTTAGTCATCTTAAAAATTCAGAATGGCTTAAAAGCCTTAAACAGCAGTAGGCTTTATATGCAGGGTGGACTAAAAGCCTTAAACCGCCGTAGGCTTTGAATGCAGAATGGACTAAAAGCCTTAAACAGCAGTAGGCTTTGCAAGCAAGTGGACTAAAAGCCTTAAACAATAGTGGGCTTTGCATGCAGGATGGAGTAGAAGCCTTAAACAGCAGTGGGCTTTGAATGCAGAATGGACTAAAAGCCTTAAACAGCCATAGGCTTTGCATGCCGGGTGTACTAAAAGCCTTACACCGCCGTAGGCTTTGAATGCAGAATGGACTAAAAGGCTTAAACAGCAGTAGGCTTTGCGTGCAGGTGGACTAAAAGCCTTAAACAGCAGTGGGCTTTGCATGCAGGATGGAGTAGAAGCCTTAAACAGCAGTGGGCTTTGCATACAGGTGGACTAAAGGCCTTAAACAGCAGTGGGCTTTGAATGCAGAATAGACTAAAAGCCTTTAACAGCAGTAATCTTTGCATGCAGGATGGACTAAAAACCTTAAACATCAGTAGACTTTGCACTTAGAATGTGCTGGCTTGGTGCTCTTGTTCTCCAAAAAACATTAAGCCTCCGCTCTCTGTGAAAGGACGGGTTCTAGTGGTTGTGGTTTCCACCACTCTGTTCTTCACAATACACACAATAAACATGCATGACACAACGATGGCTTGCTCTTTAAAAAGGTGCTTATGTAATTAGACAATTATACCTCACTTCATGGACAACTGTATTCAACCTGCAATTCAGAATGCATTTTGCAGTTTAGATAAAATGTCAGCCAGACTTTTTCTGCTTGTAACATACTGTGCCACCCCATTTATAGTTTAAATTTCCCCTTAAACGTGGAGCGATAAATATCCAGAATTCGGTGAAGGATTTTACACTATAGTATACGGTATACAGACATTTACAAGTGATTTTAAGGCCAGACTCTTCACAAAGCATGTTCTCTTAGGTCCTACTGTTTATGTACAGCAGACTTGTGTAATGTGGGGCCTAAGAAAGGGCGGACTGCATGAAGTTATATTCTTCTGCTCTGTTGGTTTTACAATTACCACACCTTACTGGCTTCCATCCAAGTGTCGGCAATGTCTCTCATTGTTCCCCTAAGCGGTACTGACGTGCTGTGCTGCTGCTGCTGCTGCCGCTGCTTAAAGCCGTTTCAGTGCAGTTCTGTGTTTGGGACAATGCTGACTGCCTGACAGGGAAATATTAGGGCTGATGGTTGAGCGGAGGAAGCATCTCGTCTCGTGTTCACGAAAAACAAAACGCCCCAGCAGCAGGCCACTGAGGTGTCTGCCATCTGTAGCAATTCGCCAGAGTAATCGGAATCCTTAAGGAATCTTGGGTAAATTTTATACATGATACTAAAATTCACAATCGGTGTGGGCACACCTGCAAGGCAGTGCCTAAGAGATGGCTTTATTCTGCAGCTTGCCCTGGATTGAGGGTAAACGTAATGAGAGTTATCCCAGGAATGCTGGAATATGTGTGCAGACACTAGTTAACGGAAGTGCTGGGCAACGTTCCTATCATCTTTCATAACTAAGTACAATTGCCTTAGTTTAAAGAGCTGGTTTTAAAAAACTCTCTGCTCCTCTATAAAAGGATATTATATCGATTATAATTCTAGGATTATGATTCTGTGTCGTTTTCTGTAATGATGGTATAATTAAAAGAGAATGTGCACTTATTGTGCACTTAGTGTGTAGCTTTACTTCTTGTATTTTCATCTCTGTTGTTTGTAATGAATCCATCTGCATGCAAACTGTTGTAATGCCCACTAAGATTCTTTCAAACAAATTAACAGAAATACCAGCTTAGTTTTTTTCTTTTGGTTGACAAATTGTAGTTAAGTGAATGGCTGCTTGGGTACTTTAGTACTGAATTAACATTACCTGTAATTCTCATTTAAATTGAAATTTTGTGGATGCACAGTTGTGTTCAGAATCATTGAAGAGGTCAATATGATCTTTTCATTAATAATACAACAACTGTCAAATATGTGAATATATACATGGACATATTGTCCATGAAACATCCTGACACAGAAAAATTGAAGTATGTTGAAAATATCTACAATTGAAATGGCTACACTAAAAAAAGTTTCAAAAGGACAAAAACAGCATACATCTATAATAAATGATGATTATATTAAAATGTACTGTACTGTCCCTGGACCCTACCTAATCTTTAGTTTTTAGTGTGGCTAAACCCACCCAGTAGCACCCAGAAGTTGGCAGTGTGTGGCTGTGCGGGCTGGGACAGTGTGTGGCTGTGCGGGCTGGGGCAATGTGTGGCTGTGTGGGCTGGGGCAGTTTGTGGCTGTGCGGGCTGGGACAGTGTGTGGCTGTGCGGGCTGGGGCAGTGTATGGCTGTGCGGGCTGGGGCAGTGTGTGGCTGTGCGGGCTGGGGCAGTGTGTGGCTGTTTGGTTTTAACTGTGCTGTTTTTTTTATCAGTAAAAGTCGTGGTTTATTCCGTTGTTTCCGGCATTGTCATTATGTGAGACAGAGATTGATTCATAAAAGGGAATTCTGTAATGTTCACTTGAAATGTTGTATGTATCTTCATTTGAAAATGTGATTTTCACAAAAAGACCTTTTCTATGCTACTATGCTTTCTAGGCTACTGTTTGAACAGCTGGAATTGTGTTGCAGCAGTGTGATTCCCTTCCGTTCCACTTTAGGGACTGGGGTTTTGGTTGCAGTTTGTGCTGTGCGTCTGCAGAGACAGCAGTGAGTGAGCGGTGTTTTGGCGTTCACCTTTCCCAGCTCTGCTTTCAGGGCTGTCATGTCGTCTGACTGGATATTCTGCTTTCTGTCTGCCTCCGTTGCGTGCCCTTATCAGACTGCAGATGTCCTGATAATGTGTGGCGGCTCAGCAATGCAGGCCGGGTGGACCGCTGCATAAGGGGCGGTAAACTTCCTCTACTCAGGCAGAGCGTGTGGGCTGTTACAATGCCGAGTTCTTAGGAGACCGGCGTTAGGAGACTCAGAGATGGTTATTTATCTGGCAGAAACTTTTAACCTGTAAGTTGCTTACAGGGCCGTTAAAGCGTAATACATTTTTATTAAGAACCAGAAGTCTGACTGTTAAGTTAACAAATAGCAATATATTTGTTAACTGTTTTTATTGTTAATTATCTTAAGAGGAATTAAAAACCATATAAAATATTCTGGGTCACAGGATTTTTCCAGAAATTTTCATTTACAAATTGTCAGAAAAAACTGTTTTCCAAAGAAATAGACATGAAAAGCCCATTGGAAAGATCACTTGCGTGTTTGTGACATCTGTCAAATGGTAGAATGATTTGCAAATATGCAAATATGGATGCAATCATAGGAATGTTCACGTGTTCCTGAAAGCGACACGTGAACATGGGTACTAAAAGCTGGGGAAACCTGCACCGGGACTGTGACACGTGAACCTGGGTACTAAAAGCTGGGAAACCTGGGAAACCTGCACTAATAGGGTCTGCACACCAACAAAGTAAGGCAGGAGGCCATTGGAAGGCTGATGGCAGGAACATGTCCAGTGTTGCCAGGATCGTTTGTGCGATTGTCCGACAACGCCATTAAAATCAGAAAGGTCCAGCTCATGCCCTACCGCGGCTACAGAGACAGCTGATTCATGCTGACGTGGTGCTGATTAACCGGTATACACATGCCGTGACTAAGTAGACAATCCAAAGGAGATTAGCCAAACGCAAAAGTCACAGGTGAATCTGTCCAGGCATAAACATGAAGAGTGCTATAGCACGGTATTTGCAGAGATCACAGTTTTTGTTCTTCTGCGGAATGCTGTCGTGTCAAAAAGGCCTGTTTCCCCCATGCCATCGTCAGACATCCTGGCGTGGCATAGCTGGCACGTGATGTGACCCATGCAATCGTCAGACATCCTGGCGTGGCACAGCGTGTGCGCGATGCGTTAATTAACCTATGGCCCTCTGGAACGCACTACGCCCATATTCATTATATTCTGAGTCACGGGGCAGAATCTGATTTCTCAGAGATTTATAAATAACATGTCAAGGAAGAAAATAGAGCTCCGAAGTGGAGATCTTTGCTCCTGGCGCTGATTTGGGCACAGGTTTTAAGATCAGAAGGTTGCAGGTTTGAGTCCCAGACCATTCCTGAGCTAGGTAATAAACCTGAACTACTTCAGCAGTGTAAATCGATAAAACTTCCTCCATGCATGGCCCCAATGATAAGGATGTCTGGTCATTTATTCTTTATCCATACATTATTTAAATAAACTCTGAATGATGCACTGATTTGGAACTATTTTAATTGTTCCAGTTGATGACCCTGTGCAGTTTTCTCATACACATGTTCAAAAACACGACTACACATAGTAGAGAATGCACTTAAATGGTCTCACACCAGTCTGGTCTCCTGTGGAGACGAGACTGAAATCCAAACCTTGGTTAAAGGCATATGATTTATTGTTTATTCAGGAGCTTTTCAAACGGCCCCTGTCGAGGGTCACCTTCCTCTTCTGAAAAGAAAGCAGAACTATTCCGCTCTCTGCTGTGTTTAATTCAGGACTCTGGCTCACACTTGGTATGGGAGATTGTGAGCGTGTGCAGAGGTAATAGTTAGAGTCCTGCTAATAGTTGCATAACCCCCTTGCCTGTTCCTGTGTTTATTCTTCCTTTTGGCTTTCCAGAGACATAAGAACATGTTATATAAATACTCTATATTGAGATGCAAGTCAGCTCCTATTATAGCAGAGGCTGCATGCAGTGTAGAGAAATTCCACTGGGTGTTTGACAAAACTGGCCCCGACCTTGAAGCTGACAATGAGTTGGTTGCTGTGTGGAAGTTGATGTGATGTTTTTGTACGTATTTGCATGTTCCTATTTATTATCGATGTTGGTTTTCTTGTTGAAGGCATGTTAAGTTCGCAGCCTCGGTTGAACAATAGAGTCAGTTACACCGAGCTGGTAGAGCCGTTTAATCGATTGAATACTTCAGCAAGCCTATTCGAATACGTCTGCTCCCACCCACACCGGAATGAACAGTAGCTTTTTAAGAATTAAGTTGCTCTGCGAGAGAGGCCACTTCATCTTTAGATGTGTTCTATATTATTGTGTGATTTGTTAATTGTTATTTATAATTGTTAATTATACTTTGGCGAATTTGATTGGCTCAAATACAGCCACATCTCCAGCAGCTACGGTCAGATATAGTGTGTGTGTGTGAAACTATTGGATAGATTTTTTTGGAAAATCGATTAACAGTGGAGTCAATCCGCAATACATAATTCATATACTGGATATACACAGCCTTTTTAGGGTGTTCTGTGTGTTTTGGGTTAATCGGTATTTTTTCGGATTCTGGCTTTTTATAAATTGCGTAATTTATTGATTTATATTTTTTCTGGTTGAATAGAGCTTCAGTTGTATGTCACATGGGATTTGACCCATGAGTTTAGGCGGGTTCAATGCACTTATTGCTGTTCTATGCTGAGGCCCGCTGTGGCAGACCACAGTTTTGTGTTAGAGCCAATACCTTCTTTTTTCCTGATACGGAGTAACACAGACGACCCATGCTCTTAATCTCTGCAGTCTTCTCACACTTTTAAAGTAACCAAACACGGTCGATTTTGATTTCTGTCATGCTGTTCGTGGTTTGCAGTCCAAGCGTGACACCCCCCCTCCCCCGGCATCAGACAGCGGCGCCCCCCTTTCTCCTTATTTGAACTGGAATGTAAACCAGATTGGCTTTAATCGGTGTTGGAGCAACGCCGGTCCCAGACTGGCAGCTCTGGTCCCTTACATCCAGTGGGCAAACTGAAGCCTTGGAGGCTAACCTCAGGCCCAGTCCCACGCTCGACCAGAGCTATACCGGGTGATTTCCGTTTCTCCTTGCTCACATCACATGGACGCTGACACCACCCTCAGGCCCAGACCCACGCTCGACCAGAGCCACACCGGGTGATTCCCATTTTCCCCTGCTCACATCACATGGACGCTGACACCACATTCCTCTGGCAGTCGTGCAGCATTTCGAATATGAACAGTTTGGAGTACGCTCCCGATATCTTATTTAATCCCCATGTTTACTGTACAACCTGAAACGTGAAACAAGCTGAAACTCAAACTTACTCTGTAACAGCTGGCTCAGTGTGCATTCATTAACATTGCAGTGCAAGTCCTGTTGGCTAATGCTTCTCTTGTTTTCTTATCTGTGTACTTAGTGTTTAGACAGTAACAAAATCTGCATTACCGTGATATTACTTAATATCTTACCTCCCCTTATTAACCTTCTTTGATATCAGTTTGTGCTATCAAACATTGGCCAGATATCAAATTCAGCAGTGGAATCTTGTGGGTCATTGATTTCTGCTGCAGAGGTGAACTCTGTCTGCAAACAGCAGGGTGAAATATCCCTTATATTTCTCTGGTATAAAACCGTGCTGACTTTCTTCCTTTTTATCTGTTGTGTAGGATATACATTACACCTGTGAGATGTATTTTTCAGACCTGATCCAGGTCCAGTTCCTATTCTGTAGTTACTGACCTTTGTAATCAACAATATCCATCTTTCCCATTTAATTACTCTCAAAAGCTCAAAACAGGTCATCCATCTCTGCTCTCCCTGTCAACTTCCACTTGCTATGGGAACCACAACCTTTCAGTTATGTTTTCTTGCAATTAGCCACTTACCTGGAATTTCATTTTTTTAAATATTCGTCACTATTAATCGTGAAACGCTGAGGCGTGTCCATTCATCTCACTGTGTCAGAAAGTCAGTATTCTAACTGCTGGCTGCGATTTAATGGAATTTTAAAGAGCAAAATTCAAGCTAAATAATGATGGGGAAATTACCCTTCTACACACATTGTATGAACACAGATATTATAAACATTATATTAACACAGTAAATGATAGCACCTATGCACAGTCTATTCAGACTATTTTAATAATTTACTTTTTAACAGGGTACAATACTCAGTTGAATTATTCACAATTCTGTGCACGATTTGAATTCTTGTAGCTGCTCAACGCTGCAAAATAAATTATAATTTTTTGAATCAATGAACCTGTAATGTTTGTGACTGCAAAATCAACATATTGAAGGAAACATGATAATTTCATCTGAACACGTCTCAGAGGTGACTGTTCCTTTTTACAAAGCCTCCAGTGTTTAGGCCTGTGTTTGTATGGCTGAATTAACACTGTGAACCATTGCTTGGGTCACCACTGTGTGGAGTGTGAAGAACCAGGAGAAAAAACAACATCAATACTGTCAGTTGTTGAGATGCGTGAAGTAATTAGGGGAAGCTATCGGGGAAGCTTTTTTTTCTACCAAAACCAAAATTAATCTCTGTATATTCTCAACAAATTAATTTAACCAATTTGGCAACTGCTCCTTGCTGTAGACTTATTTAGAACTTCAAATATGGGCTTAATTTGAACACTCACTGAACGTAGTTTTTATGTCATGTTAAAAATGGAACCAACAAAGCAGTCTGTAAGCAGGCCTAAGAGATTCCTGTACCCTAGTGTGAACGGGCCTGAGAGATTCCAGTACCCTAGTGTGAGCAGGCCTGAGAGATTCCTGTACCCTAGTGTGAGCAGGCCTAAGAGATTCCGGTACCCTAGTGTGAGCAGGCCTGAGAGATTCCTGTACCCTACTGTGAGCAGGCCTGAGAGATTCCTGTACCGTAGTGTGAGCGGGCCTGAGAGATTCCTGTACCCTAGTGTGAGCGGGTCTAAGATATTCCTGTACCCTAGTGTGAGCGTGGCCTAAGATATTCCTGTACTCTGCTGTGAGTGTATTAACCCCTGAAAACTGCATTGTGTCTTGGACAGCACTGCCTCCACACGGAATCTGAATCAGGCTATGGTGATGACTGAGGTGCGTGTGTTTGGTTGAAAGACACTGAGTGCTACCAGTAACTCTCAAGGAAAGTTTGAGTCATGTAGATCCAATGGAAACATTCAAACGATGCTTTAGATTTACATGATCATAACCCATGTTAAGGGCTTATTGTTCCCGTCAAAGCAGGGCACCCATAACCGTGTGCATTCAAATCTCTGAGTACAGCCCTATGAAAAGGTGCATTCTGCTAAATAAGTCAGTCATCGAGAAACTATAAACAGTGATGTTTTCACCAGTTCACTTTCAACAACGTCCTCTGTAGTCATCTTTACTTAACCTTCGTAATGAGTCATTTTGCAAGCTTACAATTCATCATGGGTAGCTGACAAAACAATGACAGCCATCTCAGCCCCACCCTAGGTGAAAATCGATAACTCAGTTGTGATGTCGGTTTTTTGTGAGTTATGTTGCAGGTACAAGACTAGCACTGAAAGCCAGTTAGCAGTTTGGGACGTAGGACACCATACACACAATTCCCTCTCTGCTGTTTAATGCTGGACACCATACACAATTCCCTCTCTGCTGTTTAATGCTGGACACCATACACAATTCCCTCTCTGCTGTTTAATGCAGGACACCATAGACAATTCCCTCTGCTGTTTAATGCAGGACACCATACACAATTCCCTCTTTGCTGTTTAATGCAGGACACTATACACAATTCCCTCTCTGCTGTTTAATGCAGGACATCATACACAATTCCCACTCTGCTGTTTAATGTAGGACACCATACACAATTCCACTCTGCTGTTTAATGCTGGACACCATACACAATTCCCTCTCTGCTGTTTAATGCAGGACACCATACACAATTCCCTCTGCTGTTTAATGCAGGACACCATACACAATTCCCTCTTTGCTGTTTAATGCAGGACACCATACACAATTCCCTCTCTGCTGTTTAATGCAGGACATCATACACAATTCTCACTCTGCTATTTAATGCAGGTGCCATACACAATTCCCTCTCTTCTGTCTAATGCTCTGGCTATTACTTGCTATGTAAGATTATGAGTGTGTGCAAATAAAGAGAGTCTGCTAATAATTTTTTAAAAATGAACTAGTTAAATGCTTATGAAACTTCTTATTTTCCTAATTTGACCATGTTTTATTAAATGCTATGTAAGCTGTAAGCTGTTACCATAAACGTTTAAGTGAGAAATTTAGTATAATTCAGTGTATTATTTTATACTGTTCCCTGTACATCAAAGTTGCCACATGGGAATGTAAAAAAAGGGAAATAATTCCACAACCATTTTAAAATGTAAACATGCGTTTTTAACAGCATGTGGTGTGGATATTTTTTTTTACCAGGTATACAGAGAGATGTGGGGGTGGGTTGGGTTCCAAATAAATTATTCTAGACGCATCTATTTAAGAGGTCACTTTCAGCCTTTTTGAGTCTGCCCTTGTGTAAGTTCTGCTGAAAGTATGTCAGGTTTCAGTCTCATATCTGCGGAATCAGCAGAAACTATTTGGAGTGCATGGTTACTTTTCTTTTGTTGATATCTCATATGGAGGGTGTGGAGCTGACAGGATATTGCCCGTGTTATAGTTCTCGGTCTTTGAGGGTACGCAGTTTTTTGCACAGTTGATGTTTTTTACCGATCCTGTGAATCCATTTAAACAGAATTCCATCCCTGTCATGAACAAAGGGCTATCAACTAGTCATACTTGTGTTTATACCAAGCATACTTATGGTTACTTAATGCATTGTAGGTGAAGTCATGGACGCTACTGTTATTGACACAATGTATTAGAGGAGAAAGACAGGCAAGGAAAATCTTTGACAATGGCCTTGGGTGTTTTAACAGCCTTTGGTTAGCTGCCGCAGCTGGTGCAATGCACAAAACTTTGATTGTTCTCGCTCGGATGTCCTGCCGCTAGGCTGTCCTGCCGCTAGGATGTCCTGCCGCTACGATGTGGCTTTGCATTTCTGCTGACAGCCTTTGAGTGAGTGCATCACGGCAACCACTCGTTCTCTCTCTACAGCTCTCCCAGCCTCTATCGTTGTGTAGTGTTTGGAGCACCTGCTGTGCCTGGATCTGCTGTTTTGATGTCCTTTGGTCGCGAGGATGTTCTGCACAAGATGTTTTTCTTAATTGTCTGCTTGAGTTGTGTTTGTCTTGTACTGGCGAGACTACTAAGGCTAAATCAAATTTAGACCTCTGTTTCTTCTCTGCTGGGCCTGCGGTGCCAGTGTGATCATAAAACACACGTTAAACACACGTGCCACGCAATCCTCTTACACCTGAGACTCTTGTGGACTCCATGATGTTTAAAACATGAGTGTTTTTCTGGAATACATTTTTTGTATTACTTAGTTGTCGTTTTGTGGTGTGAAAACTTTTAATTTCTCTCCTCTCCTTAATTTTCAGCTCATTAAGAAACTCGTCCTCGTGCTCTTCCTCGGCCAAAGTGTGTTTGGTGTGCGGAGATGAAGCCTCTGGATGCCACTACGGGGTCGTTACGTGTGGCAGCTGTAAGGTCTTCTTCAAAAGAGCTATAGAGGGTAGGCCGTCCGTGCTTCAGCTACATTAACTCACCTTGTTCACAGGGCTGGGCGCATGGTGCTGTGGGGCAGGGTCTGGGAGGTTCGGCGAGATGCACTGACGGGACCAAATGAGCGAGAGAAATATCCCAGAAAGCCGCTGTGTTGAAAACAAACGTTTGTTTAGCATAAGCTTGTTTAGCTTGTGTTTGGAATACAGCTGCGTGAGATTGTGAACACTTAGCCCTAACAGTTTCACACGATTACATAACTTTAGCATGTGTTTAGTGAAAAGGAACTCAGACAATTATCACTCCTGACAAACAATGATAAACAACTCAGAAGTTTTCCAGCTACAGCGTGCAACACCTTCTAGATGTGCGAGTCTAAGCAGGGGGTTGTTAAGAACTAGTGTCGCGGCCTCCAGAAATAACAGGCGAACAATGTCTGTGTGCAAGGTAGGGGCCTGTTATGTTCCCATACTCCTAGGCGATAATGTTCCAATACACACTGCTAAACAGGTTCAAGAGCAGTTGCGTGAACCCCAGGTTGAAGTCAAACACCTGCCTTGGCCTATAAAACGTGTACAACAGTTTCAATAAGTACCAACTTAAACTGTGCTAAAGGCAATGGGCGGCCCATCACTTAATTAGTTCATAAATATTCACATATTGTTTGATGTTACTTTTTGGTCTACCCCCAATTATGTTGCCATGAAACAGAAAGGTAACTCCTTCACAAATTGCAGACTTAATGGTAGTTACTGCACTGCTTGCGATCTCTGAACCTGGGAAGTAAACTACGACCCAACAATAAATTACACACAACACAACGACAGGGCATTGGTCACTGTTAAATTAACAACAACAAAAATATAATCCTGAAAATCTGCACATAGGGTGCATTCCCAAAATGTACGACATCTGGCTTGTATTCATGCATGAAAGAGTTTTTTTACACAAAACATTTATAAAAAACATAAAACGGCTTGGCATTATATCTGATATTGATTATGGAGAAGTTTCAGACTGGGTTTCTGAGTGGAGATGTGTGCATAGTTGTTGGTACCCTTCATAATTGAAAGTTGCTAGGTTACGAGACTCTGTGGAAAAGCCTTCATCAGCATTCAGGTAAGGCATCAGGCTCTATGGAATGAACACAGCTGAAACTCTGGCAGAGATGGAGAGCCGTAAAAAAAGCTCTCTATACAGATATCCTGTGCCAGACAGTTTTATTATTATTTTATCCTAGCAGTTCACACACAACATTTTAATGGAAATGGTTTTGCATCCCCACCCAGTTCCATTATTGTACTTTGTAAGGCTTTACTAACTTGTTCTCTATTGACCCAATTTAAGCAATTCTACCCTTTTACAAGTCATATTTCAGTGAATGTGAATTGAAGGGAAAGGAAGGGGTATTTTAGTGCTAGCTACCCAGACTCCTATCATCATTTAAGCAGCCTGGTTCAGTTCTCTCATCTGGTTCGACCACATATTGCTGACAGAGCAGTTGGACAAAAGCGTTGATTCAGTGCCGGCGTTTGTCTTTAACCCAACACTTTTATGAAGTGACATTAAATTTGTGAATTTAACAACACTGTCATCACTGCCTGTGCCTGCCAAATCTATGAAGATATGTAGGTCGCAGAAAAGTCACGCTTAAATCCATTTCTAAAGAACAGGCTTTTTGCCGCCTCTCGCCATCTCTGTCCTCACCTTTGACCTTTCGTGTCATCAGTGCCTACTGGTGAGATAAAGACGTACTAAATGAAGAAGCTCAGAGAAGAACAGTTTCACTGTAAGCCGTTTGATGATGTAGGTTTCCATCAAATGAACACCGGTCACTGACCACTGACCACCTTAACACGTTGTCATGATTACATGATATGTAACTGATGCAGAGAACTTTAAAAATACTAATCTTTTTGCTGCGGTTTCCCCACTGTATAGGCACGCGCATGACACACATTTAAAGCACACTAACGATGTGCCGTATGCAGACAGGTGGGTGTAGCCTGGTGCCAAGCCTGAGACCCTGACACTCCGAAATTCTGCTGGAGCCATGTCCCATTCCCTTCCAGATTTTCCTCCCTACCTCCATAATCAGCTTTTCCGCTCCCTGTAATCTTCTCATGTAAAGTTGTTTTGTAATTCCTCCTCCGAGGGAGAATCCTTACAGAATGCAAACAGAGCAAGCTGTCAGTTATGGCTTCATTGACCTGCCAGCTTTATGTAAGAATAGGTCTGGAAAATGTATGTTTCAGAGCGAAAGCTACAGCTCATGGACAAAAGCATCTAATGTTTTCTTTCAAGTTTGTTAATTATATTGAATTTTGTGGATATGGTAACAGTTCTACCTGATTAATTTTGAATGTACTAAGTTTAAAATACTTTCCGTTTAAGGAAATGAAGGCTAGTTTTTCCCCATACAGTCTAATGTAGTCTAATGTACATTCACTATGGAGGTAAACAGATTTAGATTAAACTGAGCATGATGGACATGTTGTTGAAGTTCGGAGACGTGTAAATGCACTGTTTAGAGTGTGTTTTCTCACAGTTTAAATTGGCGCATCTGTTCTTTCCATCGTCTCAGTGTAGCCACAGATGCCAGCGTGAGCGCTCAGACACGGGCTCCCGTTTGTCTAACCCCTGACAGCAGCCACGGCAGCAGCAGTGTCGCAACACATCCCCCGAGAGGAGGGAGCCTATTTATACTCTCCAGGTTGTACAGTAACCGGCTGGGTTACCTCAGCTAACCTCCGGGCAGCAGCTGTAGGAGCTGAGGGCTCTGTCTCTTGCGGAGATGAGTCAGCACAGAGAGGAGAGCGTAGAGCCAGGAGAACGAGCGGGACGTTAAGGCACTCCCAACGGGAACATTTACTCGTGTTGAGTTGTTTCGTAAGTTGCGATTGGTTTGAGTCCCGATAATGGGGGAGAACAGAAAATGAAAAGAGGACTCATTATACATTTTTCACCCCTGACATAAAATGTTTTTTTGTTTTTTTATCACACAAAGTGCGTACGAATGGTAATCTTTTGGGTTATAAATGCTTGTTGACCCTGCTAATTTGGTGAGAGAGAGAATATTGGAGTTTTCTGAAAAATATAAATAAAGAGGCTACCTGTTTTTTTTGCTTGCTTGACGGCTACAAAAACAGCAGGGAGGTGGGTATTCCCAGGCCGATGCCCTCAGCGGACCCAGGTGACACGGCCAGCCCAGCCTCTGTGCACAAAAGCTTCCATTATCTGCCATCATCTCCACTTGCTAGCTGATAACTTTGTTCTTTGACTCAAAGCCTTAACCGATTTTGTGTATAACCAAATTCGACACAAAGGGTCTGATGTGCTCGGTGTGAGTCATTGTTGGGTTGCAGTTTATTTCCCAGGTTCAGAGATCGCGAGCAGTGCAGAAATGACCATTCAGCATGCTATTTGTGGAGGAGTCACCTTTCAAATGAAAAAAAACAATTACTGTGCTTAATTATGTCAAATTTAATTTAATTGGTTGCATTAGGACATCGGAATTCCACGGATTCAAATTAAACACAGGTGGTCTTTAATGCATCATGTTAAGCCAAAGAGTTTCAGGTGACAAATTTCCCAGTGATAAAACAGTCAAGTCATTGTTCAAGTCTTGTCTTTGTGCTTGCTGTCAATTGTCAAGCTGCTCATGGTTTTCCCACAAACCCTGACTTGAGGGTAAAATGTCTGCTATTTAAAGCTAAAGTTAAAGAGATAACAACAAAGTTATAGTCTAAATTTTTGTCTAATATGGTGTGGGTGTTTACAATAACAGCTGCAAAACTCATTCATGCAAGTCAGTGAATATGCTGGATTTTTGTATTTATTGCATCAGTTCAATTAACCATTCAAAGGGATGAATTCATGACAAGATATGCCAATAGATGCTTTAAATGTAGCTTTTGTTTGAGATATGTGAGATCAAGGCCCCCCCAGTCCCATCTCTGTAATTTTATTGTAATTAATAAATCTTAATAACTCATGTTTGCCAGGGTTTGGGTATTACAGAAAAGGGGGGAAAAAGAGACCATAACCCAAAAACTTTTTTCCTCAAAGAAACACTTTGTGAATTTAAAAGAAATATGCCCTATGGTTAACAACGCTTACGAGTTGAACTCAAGCATTGTAGAATGGATTGTTTGTGAGTGTTTTATGGATTCTGACTGTAATTGACCAGAGCCGTGGAAACAGAAAGTGCTGGAGGCAGAGGGCTGGGACATTATCTGAATCGACTGGTCGGAGTGCAGGACACCGTCACGTCTCCCATGTGGCCATTTACTGTTTTTCAGAGCAAGAAAAAATGGACTTATGTAACGGTCATGTGACCGAGCCAGAAATAGTGACAGCTGCCGTGTCTCCTCTCTTGGTTACTCAGAGACGGTAGACACGACACGCTCCCTGGTAGACACGACGCGCTCCCCGGTAGACACGCCACGCTCCCCGGTAGACACAACGCGCTCTCCAGTCGACACAACGCGCTCCCCGGTAGACACGGCGCACTCCCCGGTAGACACGACGCGCTCCCCGGTAGACACCCTGGTAGTCACGGCGCACACCCTGGTAGACATGGCGCACACCCTGGTAGACATGGCGCACGCCCTGGTAGACACAGCGCGCACCCTGGAAAACAGCGCACACCCCATTGGGCGCAGTGCACACCCCATTAGACAGAGCTTGCATTCATTCTCCTCCGGCAGCTTCTGTCAGCTCCTGGGCCGTTTTCTAAACAGAGGAGGGGAGAGAGAGAGCTAGTTCTGGCACTCCTGGTTTAGTGGGGTTTTCAGATATTTGTGTTTGGTTAAAGAAATGTGTGGCCTGTTGTTTGAGCAAACAAGTTGCAGTATCTATATAATAATTAATATAATACATAATATTCAATATTACTTAAATATATTTAACTTTTTTAATTTTTGTGAATAGTGAATAGTGTGATTTCATATATTTTGCATGGAAGTTGTATTAAATATTTAATAGCTCATGTCATTAGCAGATTTCCCTGTGTGGGCTGTGTAGCCTACAGTGAAAATCATGTGATTCATTAATATA
>JAOYSI010042565.1:0-13597 GCA_025775065.1 Hiodon alosoides
CAATAGCACCTTTGGAAATATATTTACTGAGAAAAATGGTGACGTGTTCAATACTTATTTCACCCGCTGTATGTATACATGTGAACTTTTTTTCTCTCTTATTGACAGGGTTAGGGTTAGTCAATGTCAATTTTGAAACTTAACAGTGAAAATTTTCACAGCTAGCCCAGTTACCCATTCGATCTGCACAAAACAAATGTCAAGAAACCATCCGTTGCAAAAGTTATCTTTCATTGTTCTAATTTTGGCCCAAAATGAAAAACCAACCATATGACATGGTTTCAGAAGTCATGCAAGCCATTTGAAGTTTTTGAATTAATTTCAAAGTCTGTGTCTGGGACCGTTTTCACTAAATTAATCCATTGCATCCTTAACACCTGCCTTTCCGTTCCCTTAGATTGTTTCAAGGTCAGACACAAGTCTCTCGCAGAATGAGCTATTGGGCCCAAGTTCATGTTTAGGAGATGAGGTGACATCGGGCATGGACAGAAAGATGGCGGGCGGCGGTGGGCAATTATGTGTTCAGCGGGACGGTTTGGAGCTAGAGATCTCAGGCGACACTTCAGAAGAGGACTATGACACAGACCTGGAGCTGGAAGGTAGCGTAGTCTGCTCTCTTATTAAAAGCCACGCTTGAATCACACACATGGAGAAAGGTGTCAGAAAGCAAAGGGGCACACAGTGTAGATGCCAATCTCTGGAGACTGAAAACGTTAACAGAAATGAGTCATGCTTCTGATTTAACAGTTTCATTCCTGCCGGTAGTTTTCTTTTCCCCCTGCTCTCTGTTTGTTGGAGATGCAGAGACACCCACACACGTTCCTTAATGTAGACCTTGTTTGCATTTTAATGAATCCCTATGCGGTTTGAGATTTTGATGATTAAAGGTTTCTTTTTATCCTTAGTGACAATCTGATAAGGCAATGAGAAAATTTAGTTATAATAAAATAAAAAATAAAAAACCTTTTGTTTTAGTTCAACCCCTTTCAGGGGAATTTTTTGCTCAGACAGAGTAGAATGTAAAGTGTAGAACATGCTCATACCCAGTGCATCCCAGAGTGCTGATTCTGACCAATGTGGGGCTCTATCCAATCGGTGAAGATGCAAGGGAGCCCTTCAATCCCACTGGTCAGACATGCTACAGGATGGCCTGTAAGGTGTTTGGCGTGGTCCCTGTGTCCTACTTCCTGCGCCACATGCACACCAGCGAGCTGACCATGACGCATCACGGCCTAGGGCCTCAGGTACCGTCACGTCCCACTTTCATTAATGGCTGGATGGGCTTGTTTGATGTTCTCTTAGCTGTGTGCCAAACGTTGCATCTTGGCCCTTCGCTTTCTTTTGGGGAAAACAGGTGCACCTGTTCAATCTCGGATCCAGAAACGGGATGACACTCTGTTGCAAGACCAGTTCTCTTGGCTAAGCTGTTCCTCCCCCCCTCGTCACGAAACAATATTACAGCATACACCGTCTCGCTCAGTAAAATTCTTCTGCAGGGTACCAAAGCTCTGGCAGTTCCCTTGGTAACCAACACCTCCATCCTGAAGCTGAACCTGAGGGATAATTGGATGGAAGGGATGGGCGGGGCTGCCATCGCAGACATGTTGAAAGAGAATTGTTACATCACAGGTGCTGGACACCGCGGCAGCAATGCTCCTACTGCTTCCACCTACCACTCCAAACATCATGTCTGGCATACATTGATCAGTGGTGTTAACTGTGTTTCATTTGTTTGCTTTGTGGACTAACTGTTGGTTATGGTTAGTTCAGATCAATAGTGAATACGTCACAGAATGTATGGACTGCCAAACAAATATACATATTAGTCAGTGCTGAGAGAATGCAAAACTTGTTTTTAGAAATTAAATCGAGAAGACCGAGGAAGGTCTGCGTTTAATGTCTTTATTTATTCCTAGAAATTGACCTGTCGGAGAACAGGTTGGGGGTTTTAGGAGCAAAGGCCGTCTCCAGCATGCTCCTGGAGAATGCCTCTCTCGTCTTCCTCAATCTCTCCAGCAATGAATTTGACGACAACGCTGCTGAACACTTAGCCAAGGCCATCACAAGTAATCAAAAGGTGGAGGATCTTGACCTGAGTCACAACAGAATGGGTGAACTGGCAGGTAAAACACACGATTTCACACGACATAGACCCTTATCCCCTGATAGAACAGCCCCACGGTCTGCAATCAGAAAACAAACTGACAATAAATAATTTCATTGCTTTGCACAGTGAATACAGATATATAATGGAATTTACACATAATTTTTTCGTAAAGGACAGGCGCGGATCTTCCGTGGTTGCACGGGGAGCTCCTGCCCCCCTTGTGATCTGATTGGCCACCCTGTGTGCCCCCCCAATTTTCATTGGCTCATAGTGATGTAAATAATTGTTCACGTCGAATAGTCACTTTTGGGTGCCCCCCCTATTTAACTGTTGTTCCCCCCCTGAAAATAATCTATATCCACCCATGCTTAAGGACATGGAAGGATTTTAGTGCAGAAACAGTGAAAAAATTAACTTTCTTCACAAAGAGTATTACCAGTGCCTCAATCTGCATTGCAGACTAGTAGAGCAGAAATGATGCATTTTCACATATTAAATGTTAATTGCGTTAGCAATTTGGTTTGTTTCACCATCAGTCTGGGCTTTGCAAACATTCTCTTGGACTTACTGAGGTGGAAATAACATGCAAGACATCTGACCTATTGGGGATTCTGCAATATTCTGCAATTTAATGTCTTGCACGAATCGTCCCCCAGAAACTATGGTAAAACTGCTACAGTTCAAAGTCTCCTGAAATGAAAGCCGAATCCTTTATAATCTGTAAGATATTTGAGACATAAAACAGTGGCCATAAAGCAACACAATAACGGGCCGTGGCGCTGCAGGAAGCTGTGGAGAAACTGAAAAGGAGAATATTGTTCTGTCAATGAAGAGGACAATCGCTTTGAAGGCGAGCGAGTGCATGGCTGGGACTTTCATTTGTCACTCAGGCAGCTTATTTCTTTAACCACCATGCATACTATTATCATGGTCATCTGTCTGCATTGACCTATGATGAAGTATGCCAGTCAGGCTTGAGATTAGATTATTAGATTCCCTAATACGTTTACGGCTTTTGTCTGGGCAGTAAATGCACCGAATTGAAGGCCCCCATGTTTCATCAATATTCGTGAATACCGGCAGTATTTGTAAGGACTGTAAGAATAAAGCATTTGAGTGCTCAGAGAGATTATTTTTATCTTCATGTTTCCATAGGGGACGTTCTGGGGAATGCCATTGCAGAAAACACGGGATTGAAAGTGTTGAATCTGAGCTGGAACTGTGTTCGTGGGAAGGGTGCAGTGGCGGTGGCCAATGGCCTCGGGGTAAATGCGCCATTCCGATTTGTGTATAAAAATGATGAGGTCTACAATCTGATTATAATGTGTTGATAATGAGGTTGTTAACTTAGCTCACCAGATTTAAAAACGTTCAAATTGCTTTCCAGCTCCTTGCTGGCACTGAAGTTTATTATTTTGCTCTTATTCTCTGTGTATGAAGCATCTGGGGGGGATAGATTCATCAAGATTTAAAATTAAGGTTGAAAATGTTCTTGCTAAACCATTAAATAGTTTAGGAATGGGTATTGTTATCACAATATGTCCTCCAATTACATTTTATTGCTACAACATTTGAGTGGTATTTTTAATCTGCTAAATTTGCTATATATATATATATATATATATATAGAGAGAGAGAGAGAGAGAGAGAGAGAGAGAGAAATAATTTGAAAGTCAAATATATATAATATATTTAAAATATAATATCATATTATTTCTAAAAAATATATTCTTCTCATGTTGTATTAGGCAAACATATTCCTCAGAGTTCTGGACTTGTCATACAATGGATTTGGATTAAATGGAGCAATAGCTCTGGGAGAGGCCCTCAAAGTAAACAACATTCTGGAGGAGCTGAATATAAGGTGCAAAAACCAGACCCTTCTTTTTTATTATCTTTCACATGGTATATAGGGTCTAAACCCGGTTGTTGTTTCTCTAATGATAACACTGCTTTTTACTATCTAGCTGAGAGGAAAAAATTCAAATATCAGAATTGGGAAAGTAAAGGCTGGTTGGTTAGCAAGTGCAGGAAAGCAAATGTGTGTTTCAAGAAGCAACGGAGGATTTCCTGTCTCACCAGCATGAATCTTTCATTGTGTCAAGGTAGAATAGTCAAAGAACGCTGGCCGAATGTCTTTAGCTTACAGAATGTTTATCAACCCTGGCCTGAGTTTGTTTGCAACTGACCTTCTGAGGAAACTAGTTCAACAGTAATGTACAAATAGCAAATGCATTTAATAAGGGTCTCAAATTGATAGATTTACAAGACGTGTAACATTCAGTAAACAATTGAAAGTCTAACTGACGAGGACAGTAGGAGCTTGGCCTTGAAAACACAGTAAGCCAGTAAGGCGTGAACTAAAAAACACAGGAATGAAGAACATGGAATTATACAAAACAACATAATCCTATATAAGACAACACACACCACTTCCTCACGAATATATTCATTTCAATAAGGACACATTGTGTTGACTGATTCACACCGCCAACACCTCAGTATTTGTTTTTCTTATTCCAGTAACAATAGGATACCCCCGGAAGGTGCTATCCACTTCGCAATGGGGCTCAAAGAAAACAAGACAATCAAAACTCTCAACGTAAGATATCTGAGACACACTGTCGACTCCAAAGTCAAACAGGGACAGGTCAGGGATTAACTGCAAGCCGATCTTATGGCAGAAGGGAACTTGCCCAATCTCTTCCTATTGTTGCGATTGTTTACCTTGGTTTAAACGGGTTATTTATTTTTCCACAGTAATTTACACAAGCTGTTTCCTTTTTATCTTCCCTTCAATGTTCAAGATGTCCTGGAACCCCATGCAGAGCGCAGGGTGTTACGGAGTGCTAAAAGCATTGCAGGAAAACCCAGAGTCTGCAGTGGAGTCCTTGAATTTCTCTGTAAAACTTATCATTGCTTTGGTCATTGGTGTTAATAATCCATCACTTAATCTGTATCTGGCCACTGTCATGCCTGACATAACAAGCATGCTACATCTTTTTATCCCAGGACATCGCCATAAACCAAGACTTTGAAGATTTATACAACACGGTGAAAGTTATGTTTCCCAGCCTGCACGTGAAACATGGTGGGAGAGTGGGCATGTGGAAAAGAACCGCCGGTAAAGTAGGCAGAGCAGTATACCTATGTGTAGAGCGGTGAGGTGGAGGCCCAATTCCAAATATCCAAAACAGTGTTACAAAGGAAATCACAGGCCAAATGACCTACATGGAAAATACTTGCCATCTAGCAGTTCAACACGATACAATCAATACAACATTCAAGTTTTAAAAACATCTGCTTTACTTTGGATGCTTACATTTCCTCTGCAAGTTCTACAGCTAGGTAATGTAGTAATGCTGTATTGCTGAGAAAATACCTGGAGCTTTGCTACATCTGAATTATATGGGTAAAATGATCTAAAGGTTAGCCTTTAGATCTAGTCTGATAAAGCTTTATGATGATAGCTTAAGTTGACCATGAAGCATCTTGGACAGGTGGTTTAAAGGTCAAAGAAATGAACAGGGAGAAGGTTGGAAGCCCTGCTGTACACTTTATCAGTGTACTTTACCTAAATTGCCACAGTAAATATCCAGCTGAGTAAAGCCTAAAGTACAACATAAGCCTACTCCAGATCAGCAATGTAAATAAAAAAATTTAATGTAAAATGAATATTGAGGATTTCCATCTTGGAATCCCTTCAAAATGTCCTTCTTCTTGGGGTGGGATCTAAAAATCAAATTCTAGGACAGCACTTATTCAACTGAGTATTGCTCCATTATATTGAAATTACCATGTAAATTCACAAGGACATTCATTCATATGTACATTTTAATATTATTTAGAGTTGTAACACATTTCAGACATATGTTTAAATTCTCCAACATATGTTGAAATAGTATTATTGTATTATGTTAAATTACTATGAGTATGCAACGTCATCAGTAATATCATAACATCGGTCATTAATAGTATTGTATCATTGTAACAAATATTAATTATTTTTAATTAATGATTTATGATTTCTCGATTCGTCATTAACTTTCAGGAAATCCAAGAAATGAAGAAAAAAAGGTTTTTGCTGCAGACGAAAAAGATTGACTGTTCGTGAAAACTGAATTCCTATGCCCTCTAGCTTTCGACAGTTACTACAGGTGAACCGCCTAGAGCTTCAAGTATGCAGGTCGTGGTCTTTCAAGATGTTGTTTCCAGTCTGCAGTCCATACTGAAGCATACATAAATACATCATTCATTTTGACGTTTTATTTGCCAGGTTAAACAAAAAAACAACAAACAAAAAAAATGCAAATATGACAGGACAAAAAGGATATATTTAATTGAATTTATTAAAATGTACATTTTTAACAAACATACAATTAGTGAATTGCAATCGTCTGTTTAATAAAACAAAACAAAAAAAATAACTGTCCTGACTGTATTGTGTGGAACGTAACCTACCCTCTCCTCACTCTTTGACCCATTCTGTGCTAACATATGTACCGTGTTGTTCACAGCTGAAAGTGCTATCAGGTATTGGGATTGGATTTATCCGAAATGAAACACACAAACAAAATGTTAAATCTGAGGCGTAATCAGAAATAGTGTTTATGTCACAATCCACGCAAAGACACACAAAAATCTTCGAGGATATAATTAATATATACCAACCTCTTCACGTGCGGATAACCAACTTTCTATAATTACACAATGACTTATATAGTTTTTTTTTGTTAAATATACCCGCGCTGCGGTTTAACAGCAAATTATATAAAAATGCCATACTCACCCGTATCTTTCGTTTTCACATGAACTTTAAGTTTAATGGTATGATTCTCGGCGTTATACAGTCAACTATCTATCATAACAAAGTATCCAGTAAACGTATTATATAAATTAGAATTTACATTAAATAAAAAAATAAAAATAAAATAGATAGTGGAAAAAATGTTCATAGGTCACCAATTCATGCTCTCATATGTTTGTATTGTCACATTACGGCTGGGACCAAATCAAAACTTTGACAACCCGCTAATCGCACTTTACATAACTGTATTTATTAGGTTTCTCTGTTCGAGATGGAAAAAAATAAGATACGTACAATAAATAAAACGCTAAAAATCCTAATTTTATGCAATGTAATTTGCAGGTATGTTTTGGTTCCAGCCGGGTGTTCATGGACATTCCATATCCATGGTTTCGAATGGGGTTTCCAAGGGGATTTTCTATAAGGGAAAGAAATATAAATATTTCAATCTAAACAGGTATAATAGATCCAAGTAATTATTTAGATTTCCGAAATGTGAGCAAATTTATAAAGCTGGAGAATTCTGCTTCACCACTGTTGTGAAATGCACGTCACCCACGCGCATGCTACCTCTGAGCAGGAACTCTGGAACTGCTTATCTAGCAAGGGGACATGGGGGAATATAGCCGTCCCTTTATTTAGATCAATGTTAAGTCTGGTGGCGCATACGATTTTCTCCCCGTTTTATGTATAAGATTTTGCATTTTCTGGACAACGGACGTGATTGAAAAGAATAACCTGCGAAGATGTCGACGACGTGGTCATTAAAATTGCTAAAAAGCCAGCGGCCACAGTATAAGAATTTACTGAGGTTTTTGGTCGTTCAAAGGTAAATTCGAGTCACGCTCATTGTTTAGTAGGGGAGCGTGTATTGCGTTTTTGCACTAATGCGTCATATGATGAAAGTGTTGCTGTGTTAAGATTTTCATTCAGGTACCTTGGCAAACAATTTGTACAATGTGGTAAGGTCTGTTAACAATGTTGTAATTTCTTTCACTTTGAAAATTGAAATTAAACTTCACTTTTAGTTGAAATTCATAAGTTAGTTAACGAGGCAATGTCCTATAACGACACTTAGTAGTGATTCCCTAAGTAATTCGAATTAGTTCAATATATGAATTTATTGGATAATTTATTAATCATTGACGAGTACTTACACAATTGATCTGAAACGGTCACAAAACATGTCCCTGGGCATTTACGTCGTAGTATGATTGGCAATTGAACTTCGCCCCTTTAAAGGTTGCGTTGTCACGTGACTAGGGCCCAACTTGAGCAGTAAAAATTGTGGTCACGTTTGAGATATTTGTATATGATTTGTTTACTGTTTTATCACACTTCATACTTCCAACATGGTGGCCTTTGTTGGATGAGTATATAGAGAGGGTTTTTGAATCAGTTACTCACATTTATTAAAGGTATTTACTCACAAAAGTAATTCCATATTGAATCCATGATATGTCCCATTTGTCTTGAAATTGGAGTCATCTGTTGTTTTTTTTACACACCGATTTCTGCTGCCTTTTAGAGGTTTTGCAGAAAAAAGTGAGAATGGCTGGTTCCGGTCCTTGTTTGTGCATCAAGTAGATCCAAGGAAAGATGCCCATTCTAACCTGCTGTCAAAGAAAGAGACCAGCAACTTGTATAAATTGCAGTGTAAGTTCCACTTAACAGGTGTAATTTCAGATTTCTGTATTGCTATTTTGCGTGCATGATTGCTGCTAATTTCCCAACCTGTTTATTGGGAGGGGGTGGGAGGCAATCTAATAATAAAAATAATGATAGTCATGATAATACAACCAAAAAATGGCAATTGTGAAACAGGTGCATGCAGTGATGTTAAATTTCAATCCACCTACTGCTGTGTGCTGCACTTAACACTTTCATACCAGGCTTGATGTTTGTTTCTACGGAAGCATTATTAGAAAATATTTGTTGAAGAGAACGTTCCAATGGTAAAGGTCTCATACATTAAAAATCTGGTGGTAAGCATGTGGTGACCACCTTAATAGTGTAAGCTGTGAATTATTTTGTGTTTATTTATTGTTTTTTCTGGAGGAAATTCTTTGCTGATTTTAAATCATTGCGTTATTTTTTTAAACTAATAAACCGTATCAATTTGTTTAGCAGGTGCCCCATTTTAGAAAGATTTAATGCCTGTAAGCGTAGAGCCTTACATTTATTGGAGCTGAAATGTCCAATATCTTGCTTAGAAAAGCAGTACCGCATTAGAGAAAAGTTAACACGTTTCTGGTATGAAATAGAAATCGAGAATGGCAAGATGAAAATTGCATGTAGTATATTTATTTATATGTTCGTACATTGCTTCACTGTTTCTATGCAAATACAACTCCAAACAGTTTTTGGTTTGTATTCAAAGAGAGGTAATTTTGCCTATTGCTGATAATGATATAAATGTGGGCTGTTTTTTTTCCCATTGTGGAAATAGTTTTGAATGTGAAAAGTCTGAATGTTTTAAAACTGGTTGGGGTTACTTCCCATTTCATTTCTTTATATTGAATTAGGAAATTATTGGGTCTTTGTGTCTATTGCAAAACTATGAATGGCGATATTTTTTTTAAAGTGGTATCCGATTGCTGTTAGTTTCACCTTTTTGTCTTCTGAACTTTTAGTTTCATTCTTGCACTCGCTGTATATTTGCAATCATCATAGATGACAGCCATGAGAAAAAATTGACTGCTCTTAACACTGAAAACATATGTTTTTTACATTTAAACAAAAGTCAGTCAAAGCTGGGTGTACGTAAAAAAAATGTACGTAAAAATTTCCTGCCTATATTACAGTCAAAAGGCTATCTTTCTATTACCAACCGTATTTAAACGTTGAAAAAGTTTCCCTTATGAACCACAACTGTGTTAATTATTATCATTTGTTCTATATAGCCACCAAATACTTTCAGTGGTTAGACTTTAACTGGGGTCCTATCCCAACTGTTTGTTACACGTACTCACATAAAACTGGACCCCCCCTTTCTGTTTCAGTTCACAACGTGAAGCCGGAATGCTTGGAGGCCTATAACGAGTTGTCGTGAGTGAATCTGTCGACCGTTCCGATATTGGCCACAGCACAGCAGTTTTGAAATCTGGTTCCCTTTTGGTCGTTTCGTTCTCGGTCTATGGCCATTGGTGGAGAATATGTTCAGAGGGTAATGATTTGCAGGGATGCGGATCTCCCTGTTGGTTAATAGTTCCTTTTTTTCTCTTGCAGGGCTGAGGTGCAGAATCGACTCCACCATGACAAGGACTACCCATGTGAGGTTGTAGGGAGTTGGAATACTTGGTACGGAGAACAAGATCAGGCTGGTGAGAATGACAAAATAAACAATTTGTGGTATTAATCAAAGCATTTGCTTTAAAAACAAAGGGAAATGTTTTGTGCTGCTAAGAGTTTTAGGGCCTTCTCTTGAACTGGGTTTATACACTAGACCGCATTGTTTGGGGTAAAGGTTAGTTCCACTACGCCTCTTAATTGTTTATTGGAGCCATTATTTGGATTTAAAGGGATCTCACCTGGTGTTTTCAAGTGTGAACCAGGTGCTAACTGAGAGGAAGCTCAAAATCCCACTGACACTAAGCTCCAAGATTGCGTATCCCTGCACTAGACAATTTACCATCGACCTTTGTGGAGTTATATTAGGACAATAGTGACACCTTGTGTTTTTATTGCAGTACATCTCTGGAGGTACTCTGGGGGTTACCCAGCTTTGACTGACTGCTTGAACAAGCTGAAGCAGAATAAGGTATATTATCTCTCTCTCTCTCTCTCTCACACACACACACACACACACACACACACACACACACACAATGCAAATTTATTTGACCCGTCTGATTTTCTGCATATTTGACACTGAATGTTGTCAGATCTTCAACCAAAACCTAATTTTAGACAAAAGGGACCCTGAATGAACTTATTATCCATTTAAGTTCAGCAACACCCAATGCCCATGTGTGACAAAGTAATTGCTTCCTTAGACCAAATAGCTGGTTACACCACCTTTAGCAGCAATAACTGCAACCAAACCATTACTATATGTTTTTGATTAGTCTTTTACAGTGCCGTGGAGGAGTTTTGCAGAACTACTTCAACTCAGTGACATTTGTGGGTTTTTAAGCATGAACTGCTTGTTTCAAATCCTGACATAACAGTAGCTTTTTCACACCTAAAGATTACCTTGAATGCCAAACATGTTGCTGAATGTTGCTTCTTTGTGTGTGTGGTGGTGTTGTTGTTGTTAATTTAATTTTTTTAAACAAACTGTATGATCGGTTCTGATAGTCCCCTTGATGCATGAACCATGTGACATACCTGTTGCTGTCTGTCTAGGAGTACCTGGACTTTCATAAAGAGAGGGGTAAAATGTTGATCTCTCGGCGGAACCAGCTTCTTTTGGAGTTCAGTTTCTGGAACGAACCCTTGCCAAGAACTGGGTCCAACATATATGAACTGCGGACCTACAGACTCAAAGTAGGCTCACATCTCTCACTTTGTAAAAACTCCTTACTGTAGCGTGATAATGTGATAATGTGTTATTGCTCTGGAAACTGGACTCATTACCTGAAGATGGCAAGTTCAAAACTCCAAGTTGTATTGTCCATTTGACCAATATTAACTAAATAAAGATTTATAAACGGGTAAATTGAACTAGATAGACTGTTCCATGGAAGCCAGGAGTACACAGAGATCTAAACCGGTTTTAAGCACTATTATTTAAATATTTACTTAAGTTCCTAATTTAATGTGTAGCCAACTTAAGCTTAAACTTAAAAAAGTCATGCTTGACATTTTTGCTTTGTTTTGTAGCCTGGCACGATGATTGAATGGGGAAATCATTGGTATGTTGTTTTGTTTTGTATGTGAACATGTGATTTAAAAATCTTTTTGTCACTGTTGGGTATGAGTGTCATCTCAGTCATTAAGGGTGAACCGTATTGGTTTTTCAGGGCTCGGGCAATTAAGCACCGACAAAAGAACCAGGAGGCAGTAGGTGGCTTTTTCACACAGATTGGTGATTTGTACCTGGTCCATCATTTGTGGGGTAGGTTTTTAATGGATAGATAAATCCAGTCTATTCCTAGTGTATTAGCAGTTGCATCAAATTTATTCAGCAAGAAAACTTGCGGGATTGCTTCACTGTGCCGATTTTATACACTGTTTGTTTTGGGTCATCTTTAGCTTATAAAGATCTACAATCCAGAGAGGAAACCAGAAAATCTGCGTGGCAGAAACCAGGCTGGGACTCCAGCGTGTATTACACAGGTAGGTTGCGGGCACTTTTAAAATAAAACATACATTAGGTGCTACCTGAATTGTTTTAGTTGGCATATATTTATATGATGATGACACTATGTTCATTGTGGTCCTAAACAGTTCTAGGCCCTTTGTCCACCAATTCCCATGCTGTCCTGGCTTAATATGGTGACATAACTGAAATTTTTTTATTTTTCTGAGTGTACCATTCCTGTATATTAGTTGTTGAAAGCAGAAGATTTGTCCACTAATGCTGCTGATATATTTTGTTCTTCTTCTAGTAGGATGTGGTATTCTCATTTCATTCATTCCTACGGCCCATTTGTGTCTTACAGTGCCATTAATCCGCAGCATGGAATCTAGAATCATGATCCCGTCGAAGAATTCGCCTCTGCAATAAGCAAAGAAAATGAGAATTGCACTCCACAAGGATAAGCCCTGGAAATTGAATGAAGGAACTTTTTTTTTTTTTTAAACTGTTCTAAAGGGGATCAATGAAGAAAGGAAAAAAAAAAAAAAAAAACACTTAAATTTTTCGCAAAATACAAATGACTTTTTAAAATCACCTGGAGATTTAAACGTACAGGGTCTGTACTGGTGTTTTGTTTGGTTGGTTGTAAGGATGTATTTAAGCAGGAATGTTCACTTCCAGTCCATTTAAGACTGAGTCTGGCAGATTGGCCTGCGACCTTTAAGATAGCTGTACCAGGAACACCAGGTGAGGTGACCATCTAAGTATTGACTTTACAATAAAAACAGGAATAAAAGTAGAATGAAAACCAGAAGGTTCTGCAGCCAGCCTTTGCCATTTGAGTCAGCCACACTAGTAAACACTGTTGGGTTGTATTTTCCCTATTATTCACTGTTGTCAGTTATCATAGTTCAGAAATGTTTTAATTGGGTTTCTTTAAAAGTAGACCCACATTGATTTGTTAAGAAATTTAGAAGGTGAGGAACAAGGCTACAGGGTTGAGGATTTTCAAAGTCATTTTCTTGGATCGAAGGATACATACTACTCCAGTTTCTACTCCAGAAAGTGACATGCATTTACATAACCAACTATAAATTGGTCAACACCAGTTGAATACATACCATGGCTTTATTTTAATTTTAAGAGGAATACTAGTTTGTGCTGTCACGGCAGATGGCATGTTCTTTTTCATCGCCCTCGAAACCAATAAGCATGGATGTTAGCTTTTAACAAACAATGCCAATAAACTTTTTCTTCCACCTTCAGGCAGTCTGCTGTTGTAAATATGTCCAAAATTGTTACCTTGCTTTAAGGGATTAAATCTCAGAAAAGTGTTATCACATTAATTGTATATCAGTTGGGTAATTTTTTTAAATTAAAGACAAGCAAGGTTTGATGTACTATAACTATTTAATTCGCAGTCATTTAAATAGCTTAAAAT
>JAOYSI010042565.1:13697-27833 GCA_025775065.1 Hiodon alosoides
ATTTTTTTAAATTAAAGACAAGCAAGGTTTGATGTACTATAACTATTTAATTCGCAGTCATTTAAATAGCTTAAAATCACACACTTCTGCTTAAAAACACCAAAGCTATCCCTTTAAGGCGGAGGGGGCGTAATAGTCCATGTGCCGTCTTTTATGTGAATGTCGTTGTGAACAGAGTAACGTTAGAGTTGGTGGGTTTTATTTTTCGTTATCCGTGACAGATGTAAGATTTTGTAAACTCAGTCTGTGCTCTGCTAGTTAGTTGGGAATGCAAAGTAACATATACTCACCGGGATATTTAGCAAAAGTCCCTGGAAAGACAGGCTTACAGCTATATTGTTATCGCCAGTGTTGCTTATCGCGACGGAGAGATGGACCTGCATATTCTCGATCATAGACTTAAAGTAACGAGCATCTGCAAAGATGGGATAGTTTATTTTACTCACTCACTCATTAAATTAATATTTCTCCGAAGTAGAACAAGGTAAGCTATCTTAACGAATTGATTTTCATTCTCTGACTTTGCTTGCTAACTATCTAGCAAATGCATTTTGCAACTCAGAGAAATTCGATGCCCCTAGATCCGTTGATTGGAGTGTGCAAAATGTGAAAATTAAAAATAGAGACCCGATGATAGCTGCAGACAGTGCGCTGTACTTCAGTAGACATTAAATATGACAGTAGACAATTGAAATATTATATATATATTTACCATGCAACGGCTGAGGCCTAAGAATGTAGTTTGCTAATCTATCCGGATAATCATGTATGGTTACTTTAAATGCGATCATTAAAAAAAAAAGTACGGCAATGTGTTTAGCTGGAGCACAGTATGCGTATTAAATTAAAACAAAAAAGCATCGTACATACTAAAACTTTTAACCATGTTGAGGGGGAAGATTTGTCTTTACAGCAGGCAGTATACCGCACAGCTCAATTTGTGTTAACCCAAAAACCTATGACAATTTTTATGATTATAACTCCTTAGCAATTGTCTAATCATCAGGGTTTGTATTACTTTGGCGCTTGTGTTACTGTGATGTGATATATGCGTTTTTAAAATGACATTTTAATGAATTAAGCAAACGCATGTCCATACATATTTTGGACCACTGGTGTAAATACTGGTTTAAGTTTTTAAAGGAAAATTTACCCATATTTTTTTCGCGTAATAATTGTATTTACTAATCGATGCGGTTAATGTGGCTAAATTGTTTGGTGTCTGACTGCAGTTTTTTAGCAAATCCATGGAAACCCTCCCATTTTTATGTATTTGTTTCAGGTCCCGTTCATTTATTGCCTTGTCGCATGGGTGAAACGTCAACCCTCAGCTTGGAAATTTGCGTCTCTTATCTTAAACCTTATCTTAGAGACGGGGCACGTGATATTTAGTGTTTATAGCATTGTAACACCTTTACATTCATTATGCATTTAAGTGTAGTCTATGTCTCTTGATTTTAAGGTATGATCGCCATTGACATTACCATAATAATTAGGACGAGAATTACTGTTACCAAACTATAATAGTAATAATATAATAATATAATAATAACTATAATAATAGTTTTCCTATTGATTGTTATGATGCGATTGGCATGTTTGTGCTATATAAACAAAACGTCTTCTAATCCAAAAACGTCTTGAGTGTGAAGTGTAGTTTATTTTGTGTGTTATCTCAGGCTTTACTTCGATTCCTTTGCCCCTGGCGAAACACTGATAATATTCATGTTTGAAGGTAAGCGATCCTGTCTATTCTGGCACTCCTGGGATTAGCGGGACATTTGTGCTCTATGATGGAACTCTGCATTTGTCCAAGTGAAGCATAGATATCCCTTAGACCCAAGCGTTGCCCAATCCCACCTCTACAGTTGTTCTTGGTTTTAGCATTGAATATAAACCAAACGTTACTTAGTTTGTTATTCTGATCATATCGTTGTGTCATTGAGGTCAAACAGCTCGTTGGGTTTTTGTTTTGGTGTGTCTCTATTTTTTGTGTATATGTATAGCAGTGGGGTTAATGTAGATCCTACAGGACATCTAGTGAGTATCTCACTAATCAGTGAAAGCTTGCTGGAACAATGACATCTCTCATCCAACAACAATACTGCCTGTTTTGGCAGCAAGTTGAAATCTGTGCCCTGGTTGGGCCTGTGGAACTAAGGCCATTAACCTGTTACACTCTGAATCTGCATGAACTTTCCCTATAAACCACCTGTTCCATTGAGTGAAAGTTTATTAAATATCAGTTGATATTAAGCTGGACACAGCAATTGTTTGAGGATCCGGATGTACTAATCCAGACAAGTTTGTTAACCAGTCATTTTCCATTTTAAAATCCATTCAAATTTATTTAAATCAATTCAATTGACTGTATAATCTCAGAATTTAAATCTTGTTTTGGAAGATTGTTTCTTGTGTTTTCTATTTTCTATGTTTTAAATCCTAAATTCAACTAATGGTGCTCAGTCGTTTTACTTTTTTTTTGCTTTCTTAACATAATGGAGATGGATAAATATGGACCTCTAAATTTCAGTAATTCCAAAATTGCTTAAGATTTCTATAAGAAAATCTTATTTCTTTTTATTCTAAAGTGAATAATATATTCATAGATAAAACAACGATCTTCCAAATCAGTAGGATCAGTCGACTGTTAATGCCATTGTTACCTTTAGTTTACACTTTTAATGCAAAGTACTACTAAATGCCATGAAAACAGAAAACAACCCCAGAAAGGCTCATTCTGTCAGGAAGTGTTGGTATATTTACAGGAAGTACAGATATAGAGAGGTTAACAGGAAGTTTGAGGTGGCACCGTGACCTGTTGAGCTAACTTGATGGGTGTCTAATTTTTTTCTCCTTTATGGACTGCTTTTCCCTTTTGAATGTCAGTCATCTGTTACATTTTGCTGCTGAGTGTGAGATGAAACGGGGAATTTAATTCCAGAATGATACTCCTCTGTGACAGGAAGCAAAGACATATTAGAGCTCTTGACCATAGCCCATTCCAAGTTGATGCTTCTCTCCTGCACAATTTGAGTTTTGGGCACAGGCCAGTTAATGCCCTCTGAGCCCTGGGAGCTGTCTACATTCCACGACTGACAATGACAACATTAAATGGGGCGGAAACACAGTGTCAAAGGTCTCCATAGTTCTCTGATAAAAGCATGTTGGTTGTGCCCTAATATACCCAGTCTCTCTCTCTCTCTCCCTCTCTCTCTTTCTCTTTCAATGGGGAACGCAGTATGAAATGACACCAAATTAAAGGGTGAAATGTTCAGCCTTTAAGAAAGCGGACTCATTGAAGAGGTCTCGTTTGGATGCAAACCCAACCAGCAGATGTTGGCGACAGTGAACCGTTTTGGGCCTTGGCATTATTGCTTGTCTTTGGTTGAAGGAGTGATCCGATTCTCCATCTCTTTCACAGATGCAAATTCTTTAGCCTGACAGAGACTCCAGAGAACTATACTGTGGTCCTTGATGAGGAGGGATTTAAAGGTAATGTTTGAAGTTAAGTATTCCAATTTTCAGACGCTGGAGGATAACGCAGAGTTTGTATGTACCTAGTTTGTATCCTCTCCAGTTAGTGCTTGGTCCAAAGAGTATAAGTACCAAATTTTGTACCAGTCGGACTTGTGGTTCATAAGAATTTTTTCTAAAAATTAAATTTTTTTGAAAATTCATCATGACGGACTGAAGCAGTCCAAGAAACGTTTTGCCAGACAACAGTGCTAGGCGACTTGGTTTGATGGGTCTATGTTGAACAGTTTTTTTCTTTCTTTTATTTTTTGTTTTTTTTTAACCGCTCACCATGTGGCTAATTTGTGAAATGTTCCTTTGGTCTCTATGTTCATGGATACTTGACGTACTTACCAAGTTTGGTGAAATTTTCATGAGTTTAGGTTTTATAAGCGTTCAAAGTGCATAAAAGAATGAACAAGTCCAGGTTGCGATAGGTTACTGGGGTGAAGCCAGTTTGTCTAGACTGATACAATACAGTGTAGTATGATGCGATACAGTAATGATTTCTACCAAAACTATGTCATCTGAAACAGATGTTCCAGGAATTTCCTGTAGGAAGCTTTTGTGAGGTACAAAGCAATTGTAGGCAAATTATATTGTTATTATCAAGCTACCTAAGGGGGAAATGATGGTAAAAACTAACAATTTCTAATGACATTACTCATTGTGTTTACATTGTGCAAGCTTACATCTTAAATGTATAATGAATAATATATCTGTAGAAAGGCTGATTCCAATTATGTTATTATTGTAATGTGACATTTATTATGTTTGTTTTTGAAAAATATGGAATGACCATTTAAAAAAAAAAAAAAAAGAGCCCTATTTCAGTTAGATTTTGCATATGAAGGATAAAATTTTTAATGAGGATTTTCTACTATTGAGGAGCTACAAGGTTTTGTCCCAACCATGGTCTATATAACAAGACTCTCGAAAACATCCTTATTTTTAGAACTTTCAGAAATTTTCTGTAAGTGGTCTAGACAAAGCCAATTATCACAAAGTAGACTGTAATGTTGGCTCACATTAGCGGTCCCGTGTTTTGCAGTTATTTCGGCCTACTTGAATTCAAATAAAATTGGGTCCCAGGTATATTATATGCTGTACGTGATACAGCGTACGTGTTTACAATAAGGCGGTACAATGTGTTGTGTTGACTATTCATGAGAAAACAAAAATGACTCCGCCAACTTTTTTTTTTTAACAAAGTTTACCTATTAGACTTAATTAATTACAAGGCTCAGAAACACTGGCCTGTTCCCGTCACGGTTCGTTGCCATGAGACATCTCTGAAGATGGAACCCCTCGTCTGCTCTCAATCGCTATAATTGGAATGGCGTGGGCCTCAAACGGTTAATCCGCAAAATGCGATAATGACAAAACGACTTATGTTTGGCGAATAGTATTGCAATCTCTTGCATTTTACGTCAATCTCGGGTTAATGTAGGTCACCATGCTTTAAAGATTGCAGTCCATTGTTAAAATTTTGCCGCAATACTTCGATGGTATCTGTGAATCGTCACACCCCTAGTGGGAATTGATGACACTTAACAAGTCTTCGCTAGCGTTTGCTAACTGTTAATGGTTATATTAACTTGCAGAATATAACCATAACTTCATCAAGTCGGTAATGGAAAATTCGGGATAACACACACAGCTAGAGCTATTCTACACAACTTCATTAATCGTTCTTAGACGCTGGATGTAAAATCTTTCGCTGCGTACTGTTCGCTAACCACTGCCAGGGTTTGCCAAAAGGCCTCTTCCTCCACCCCTTCACACTGCAGTTCCTGTGCATACACCTGCTTCCGACTGAACTGCCAGCAGCAGTGTTCAGTCGCCTGCCAAGATTTACGGTTTATCACATTGTGGGGAGTTGTTTTGTGGGACGCTCGTGCTGTTGAAGAGTTAAAGGATAGGCCCGTGTGGACCATGACGACTACCTCAACCCCAAACCCCACGATGATTGTCTGGCAGGAGGGGAAATTGTCATTTTGGACTTCCCTGCTCGGTATTCACCACAGGGGGTTACAGATAAATCTTTACACTACAATTTGAGCTGTCATATCTACGACAGCTTTCATTTATAAAGAATGTAGAAGCCTCTCCACCTCTTTGCTGCGTGTATCTTGCCGACTCTAAAAAAACCAATGTCTGTGATATTGTGTGGACTTAGCGTTCCTATTGGAGTTATGTGCGCCAGGATGATGAGGCTGAGGTTGGGGTCTATTTAGCGTTCACTTCATATCTAAGCAATGACAGTACCTTTTGAGACCTCCCTTTTCCTCCACAGAGCTTCCATCCTCTGAATATCTGCAGGTGGAGGCTTCGACATGGCTGCCCCTCAATGTGGTTTCCAACGGGCACGCCTCCAGCAGTTGCCAGGCCGTGGGCGTCACCAAGATCGCAAAGTCTGTCATTGGTCCCCTGGCTGAGCAGCATGTGTCCGTCTTCATGCTCTCAACCTACCAGACAGACTTCATTCTGGTAAGCTCTGCCCACTGCTCTGCATAAACCTAATTTCGCCCATATTCTCTGAAGAATCCATGCCACAATCAGTGCAATGTGGAAAACCACATTCAACGTTACATTAAGGTACACGGCAACATGCGATTAATGCGCTGTTTTTGTAGTTGTTTTGTAGTTGTCCAATGTGAGCGAGTTTTCCAAGGACGTCAGAAAGAGAAATGGAGTCGCGAACTTTAGTCATTGTCAGCATGAAAGTTAATGATTGGCTGATTTAACCTCCGCACTTGGAGCAGCTAATGTGTTAATGTTTAACATTAGTGGACATGACTTAAAAAACTTGAGTAAAATATATTTTTTTTAAACCCTTACTCACGTTGGGACGAATGGCATCTTATTTGTTTAATCTGACCCATGATGAAAGCTCCTTAAATGTATTGCTTTACTTTATAAATCCTTAGTTTTTAATCCCTGTTCTGCATCTTAGACATGTGACCGAGTGCAAGCAAACGCAAACTGGAATTCAAAATGGAAATGGAGACTCATCAGGAGTTGTAAGATCCGTCACAATGGTTATTCAAAGATGGGCGATCTGGAGGTCGATATCAAGGGTTTTAAATGTTTCAGTTTATATACCCACCAATGCTTTTTTGAATTCTTCGTCAATCAGATTCAGGCATTTCTGTACATTTATAATGTGAAAGGAAGGAAATGAGTGGTGTATTTGGTTTCTTCATTGATCAATGTTTTTATAAATTCTTTAATTACACTTTCCTAGCTTTTGGCTTTGTGCATTTGTCCAGGATATACAGGGTGTACTGTAATGACGGTGTTTAAACGCGATATATCTGATATAATTCAGATTTGGCTGAGTTTTGATATACTCAAGAGGCTCACACGTTTGAGTTGCTGTGTTGTTCCCTAAAACACACAGATCTGGCAGCAGGCTTCCACAGGGTATCCTTGAAAAAAATGAGCTTCAGGCAGTGAATCTGTAGGCAATGAAAGGCAATGTAATTTTTCTGCATTCATAACCGTTTATGACCACATGACCGTTTTTGCACTTATTTTGTGAATGGCTGCAATCCGCCTCTATAGTAATCTAAAACATTTGTTTTGATGTTATTGCACTGCAGAGATTTTTTTTTTGGTGTTGCTGTCTGCGATGCATGTACAAATATGATTATGATTTGCAACTTTTTGCATTGTAAATTTTCAATGTGATATCCATTATTTCCATCCATCTACTGCAAACTCTACCGAATAGTGTCAGGACATTCCTTCCATTACAGCTGGGTTTAGCTTCAAACGCTCACTCACTGTTTGTTAGGATACGGTGTTAAAACATAAGGCTTTTGAAAAGCAAATAGCCATGAAACCTTAATGGCAAAATTAATGCCTCCCTTATAACTAATTATAGGTCTGCGCCATTTCCAGTTAGAATTGGAGGTTAAATGATGTCACGATTATGATGATGTTATGTTGCTCAAGGACAGTTCGTAGTTTATGCATAGACCTTGAGATGATAACTGCAAATAATAAAAATTTAAATGGATACATTAATATCAAAGTTGTGGGGATTTCACAGACATCTCTGTTGATACTGTACACTTTGTTCAACTCTAACTTGGAAAAACAAAAGTGATTAGTAATTTAACCCAAGTTATTGTTATCGGTGCGGATTCTTTCTCCCTTCCTTTTTTCAGTTTCTTTTCGTCTTTCGTCACCTCCAGTTTTTTTCCCCCCCTCAGAGACTTCTTGTTTTTCTCTCTCCTGCAGCTGCATTTTAAACATGATGACATCATCCCCCTGGGGCTTAACGAGAGTTCTCTGTTCAGTTTCTATGAATCGTTGGTAGTATGGTCAAGATATGACCGGCAACAGCATCAATCAGAAATAATACGGAATGGCAGAGAATTAAAAGCCTTGAACCACTTCACTTGTTGGGACGAGATGCCAAAGAGATGACAGAGAAATAAGTGGGAAGTGTCACTGGTGACAGAGTGCGTTTAAGGCAGATGATTTAGAGATCACAGTACAGCCAGCCCAATCGACTCTCGAATCAGGCCTGCGCCTTTGACGACTGTGACCAAATATGAACTGAAAGGACGAAAGGATAGCTGTTGTGTCGCTCATCAGGTGCGGGAGAAGGACCTGTCGGTGGTCGTCCACACCCTGGAGGAGGAGTTCAACATCTACAGGGAGGAAGGCAGAGATTCCGTGCCCATGCGTGGTCGAGATGTGATCAATGGCCTCCAGAAGAATGGCAAGGAGAGTAAGTTGGGGGAACTAGGGGAAGCGTCACCCATTTTGGGGTACGTGGGCTTGTGAAAGACTGCTGACATAGTGTTGATGTGGCATAAATGACCCAATCTAAATTATCAGAAAACGCAATGGCTTGCATGGTAATTGTAATGGTGGATACATTGATGCTCTGCATCGTATTGTGCTGCAGCAATAAGCCAAGCGCTGGAAACGTATAGCTGATATTAAAGGAAATGAGATTGTTCAAAACTAATAGATTCCATTACAAAAGCGCATACCAATTCTAATAAATTCCAAAAGCAATCTTTTTAAACCTCCAGTGTCATCCTCGGTGTAAATGTGTTTGGTTTAGGATTTTGTGAAAGCCCCATCTTGCTTTACAGCCGTCAAGACCACAGTGCATCCAGTACTGAGTCCACTCAACCTGTTCTGTGTCATGAGCTTGGATCCTGAAACTCTGCCAGCAATAGCCACCACTCTCATTGACGTGCTCTTCTACTCCAGCAGGTTAGACCCACTCGCTCTGGCCTTTGATCCTCTCCACTGCCAGGCCTGGAATAACCCTTTGGTAGCTAATGTTGAGCAGGGTTAGTTTGATTAGATAGTATTTCTCTCTGTGGTCAAGTAAACTTCAGCCTGATGGGAGCACGCCCACTGGTCTCTGCATGTGGGCTTTTTTCCTTGACAGTCCAAAAGACGGGTCTCATTCCACCCAGGACATGGACTGCATAAAGTTCTTCTCCTTCTCCCTGATAGATGGCTACATCTCCCTGGTCATGGACACTGAAGCACAGAGACGGTATTGCTATCCTGCATCGACATCGCGGCCAAATCCAATATCCCGTATAAGTGGTAAACACTGCTGGTGTTGACGGCTGTCGGGAGTGAGTGGGCATGCTATGTTTGTTTTGTTTTTCCCAGGTTCCCCGCTAACCTCCTGTTCACCAGCTCCTCTGGAGAACTGTGGAGGATGGTGCGCATTGGAGGACAGCCACTAGGGTTCGGTGAGCTCCGCCTTATCTCGCCTAAAAAAGTGTCTAACCCTGGAGCAGGTATCGAGAGACCGGGTTTCCCTTGTGTTCATGTTGTGTTTCTCATTTAAAGGGTTGTTGTATTTTTCTGCAACGTTTGGTTCTCTTTGATATCTGCCTTAAATATGTATTATCTTTAGTTTGGGATATTTTTTTTAGACGTTATTATCTGGGGCCACTTGCATTGTATAAGAGCATCACAGAGTAGAATTACAAACAAATGTGTTGGAACAGATGGCAACATTTAAGCATATATTAAATATAAAGGTGAAGGCTATGATATACCCTCAGCAACTACCTACATAGAGCAGATCACGTACTCGGTACTAAATCAAAGGTACCGAAACACAGTTCCTCTTACCCTTCTCGTGTAGTAAAAGAACCGCTGTCTCTGAGCAACTTTAAGGTAAATCTCTCTTGTGGTCAGTGACCCTTGCAGGGGAGGTGAGGTGGCTGTTTAACCCTAACCTCTCTCTGGTCCCTCATCCCAGATGAATGTGGCATCGTGGCGCAGATATCCCAGCCCCTGGCTGAGAGCGACACTTCTGCCTATTACATCAGCACTTTCAGCTTCGACCACGCTCTGGTGAGTTTTTCCGCTCGTGTTTGCACAACAGTTTCCCCTAACTTGTGCCTAATGATTAGCTGGAGGAAGTGTGCTAATTACTATTCACCGTATGGCCGGTAAAATAAACGCACTGATATTTTTGTCCTCAAGAAAGGCATTTATGAAGTGTCATTCATAAAATGCGTTACAATATAAGGACTACAACAATAGTAAGTAATAATCAGCCTTCCCATGTTGCTCTGATTGTTAGAGCCTTAGTCACACCAATCACAAAGTAAGAACTAACAAAGAATACAGCAGTAGTAACCCTGCAAATAATCTCAAATATTACCCTGATCAGTCTTGGAGCAGAACTTCTAGAGCAGTTCTAGAAGTTATTGTCTTCTAGAATTTGAGTCTGAATTTCCTGCTGTAAAGGTATAGAGTTTAACTTCAGTACAGTTTCTAATTTGATACAGAATATTCGGTTGCATGCTTATGATACAGTTCAGCTGGACACTTTAAAGAAGAATGGTTACCTACCTGTTCTCAGTTCTGAATGGGCCTGCACCTAAGACCCTGCTTCTCGTGCTCAATCCGTGGGAGGTTACGTAATCTACTAGCGATGCGTGGATTTTGTTTGGAGTATTTCAGCTTCTTTCTGAGACTTACTCTCCCTCTTGCTCTGGTTCTGCCCCTTACGGCTCCTCTGTTTTCCTGCATTGAGAGTTCACTGGTGGCCTCTTTTGTTTGTGCTGTTTTGAAGCATTTTGAGCAGTTTTGGTCACTAGAGGGCCCTATATACCATATAAATGTTGTCTTTGCCTTGTTTTTAAAGATGTTAATTAAGTGTGCATAGTTTAATGAATGCTTTTACATAAGTATGTAGAATACGTTACAATTTGTCCTAAACTAAAGAGTTACAAAACATTGACTGTAAAAAAAAACACGAATATGGAGCAATTGATTTTTTATTTTATTTACTGGGGCCGACATGGACAAATTCTGTAAAGTGAAGATGCTTTCAAAAATAATGAAATAAAAAGTTTCTAAATATAAAATAAATATTATAAAGGGTGTTAAACCCTTTAAAAAAAAAAAAAAAAAATGGTTAACAAAATATAAAATCATTATTTGGTGTGACCACCCGTTGCCTTTAAAACTGCACCAATTCTCTTGGGTACAGTGCAGTCTTTTGAGTCAGTCGGCAGGTAGACTGTTCCAAACACTTTGAAGGATGTTCCACAGTTCTTCTACAGATGTCTCACTTGCTTCTGTCTGTCCTGGGAGTCATGCCCACACTCGCGTAAAGGTATTTTGTATAGATTTAGCGATGTCACAGCAATTTGCATGTCAGGTAGGTAACGTGCTGTCCTTGCACATCGGAATAGAAAATGCAGAAGGTTCTTGGCACGGCAACCCTTCCCTTAATAACCGTTAATATTTGAGTTTGGTGATTTAAAAAAAAATTTTTGGTGAGTTTTGCAGTTTCTTTCTTCGCTGTCGTTTGCTATCTTTACTACTATCTTCTGCTGTTTTTAATCCCAGATCTCAAGCCTCAAAAAATGTGTGAATGACTAACCCTCTAAACCCTCACAGAAACCACTTGCCTTGCAGCAGAGCGGTGCATTTCAATTGTGCGGGATTCTAATACATTTTTTTCCCCTTGTTTGTATGCTGTGGTGCTGTGTAGATATAAAGTTGGTATGTTAGTTTTATTCGTAATGATATAAAACTCTACATTGCAGGGTAGTTGTATTTTAAACATTTGATCGGTTTCGTTACATTATATTGCCAATTTCTGGGATGTTTTTAAATGGCTAAAATTCACATACACTCTGTGGCAGGTTTATTACGCCATCAAAAACGATTGCTCCTACACAGAGAGTCGAATGGCCGTAGCTTGCTATATAAAGCAAGAATGTTTGATTGAACGTTGGAATAGGCAAAACGCGTGAGCTAAGCAATTTTGAGTTGAATGATCCTCAGTGCCAGGCCTGACTGTCCAAAATCTCAGAAACGCCGGTCCTCCTGGACCAGGTACGTGCCTTGAATCGGAAAGGATGGGGGCTGAGGGTGGCCCTCGTTTCCGGGTCAGAAAGAGGCAGTGGAGCAAGACGTGGAAGAGGAGGACCCGTTTGGCAGCCCTGGAGGTGGTTGGAACCTTAATCCTAGGGGCGGGAGAGCCCCTGGAGGAAGAGAGGCAGACCGCAGAAGTCTCCTCTTGGGTTGCCGCCATGCTCGCTATAGGGGGCGTAGCTACCCATAGTACATTCTGCCAGAGGAAGAGTTGAGGAGCAACACTGTAGCTACCAAGACCTCCTGCAACTACTGGACACGCTCGAGCAGCAGCAGGCTATGCTGCAGGAGAGATTGGGCCGGGGCTCACAGCCGGAGGGCGGTCAGGCCCGGCCGGCTGCAGGGCCTGGAGAAGGAGAAAAAAAACTGTCGCGCGGCCGAACACGGAGGTGAGCAAGTGCCGCGGCGAGCTGATTAACATGGAGGTGGAGCTGCTGCAAGGACCGCGGGACCAGGGCCTCCCAGCTCAGTCAGATGGATCACCTCCCTGCAGAAGGAGCTCTCTACTCTCGATGTGGCAGAGTGACGCGCAGCCTGTGAAGGCAGGAGGCCATATCTCCTGTAGCCTGTGCTGTTGACGCGAGCAGCTGGCGGAACAACTTCAGCACTTCACAGACCAGGGTAACGTCAGCAACCTGCAGCCCCAGCTGCAATCCAGAGCGCCAGCGAGGACCTGCTCATCAAAGAGTAAGAGGTTACCCACCTGTTAGCTAAAATTAGCTCTCCGGCTCCACAATGCCCCTTTACACTGCGTGCCAGGACAGCCAGGCTGTGGGGCAATGCCCCCTAAAAGGAGTGCAGTTCCACTAATGGTAACCGCACTCGGGGGGCCAACAATTAGACTTTAACAGTTACTTTTGAGTTTCTGTCTCTGTCTGTTACATTTGTCCAGCAAATATGCCACATTAAAGGCGACAATGAAATACCCGCTCTCTGTCTCTGCCCAGCCCCTGACACGGCATGCCCAGACATGCAGGTTTTTAAAAAATGTTTTATTTTTTGCGTTTGTGGATTTGGACGGACAGGCGTATTTTTCACGGATGTTTCACACATAATTTGCACGGCGTAATCAGCTGGCCACGTGAACTTGTGATTGGGTAAATGTTTTGTGGGCTAAACACCGGAGAACGTGTTTTTGTTTAAACTTATGTATGCGTTTGCGGGAAATAATACTTAAAAATAATATTTTCTGATTCTGCGCAAGATTACCAAATCCACTTGGGGCACTTTGATTCTGCAAATCAATGGGGGAAAACTCCTTTAAAATCTGCAGTAAGCTGTTCCTCCCCGCAGCATTAAGTACACATTTGTGTCAATAGCCTTGTTGCAACACTTTTACCCAATATTTTTCTTAATGTTCCAGTCTCATTTTATTCCATGCAGGCGCTCCAGTAGCTTTTAACCTTGTCTTTTCTAGCATGCTAGATGAGTGTGAGAGATCCCAATAGTGCTACCCGGTGACTGGTATCATCAGGGCTGCTTACAGAACTTGCCGCAGGTTTGGCGGTGTGGTGATGACGTATGCATGCTAATAATTCCGGGAAACGGGTTAATGCTTTTCGAGTAGCACCAGAGTCTTGCTGCTGCATCGTTTAAATTCGTTCCACTCAGAAGGGGAGTTTCTAACATTTCCTTCCCTGCCAAAGGAGTCCTGACAGCTGGTAAGTAGAACCCTAGGAACCTTGTGTGGAAACCCTAGTAACGCCCCATGCATATTCGTCAGATCCGTCAATGATACATTTTTCATTTTCACTCTCCCCCAATCCGTATTTGAAATATTTCCGTCCCCATTGTCGCATATAAAGAGTTTTTTTCCCCCCTCTTTTGTCTCCTAGATTTGTCTATAGCAGCCTAAGAAAGTCTTTACGTTCACTTAGTAGAACCTTTTCAGAATTAAAAAGTCCAGCTGCATTACGAATCAGTCCCTTTCTAAAGTTTGTAAATCCCGTTTATCTTTTCCCATGTTATCTCTGCTCCAGCGTTATGTAGGGGCCTTCCGACTACAAGGCTGCAAAAAACCTTAAGCTGCTCTGTGCTTGTGCTCTAGGCAAGAACCTGACTCATTTAGTGAATTTGTTTTTGCTCTTCGGTCCAGGAAACTATTCAGACAAAATTGGTACCGATACCATTCCTCATATTGTTTCAATATCATGTTTCAAGTAGAAAAGAGGAAAAGTTTTTATATATAACACAAGCACTTTTTAATCTATATATATATATATATATATA
>JAOYSI010042576.1:9431-23319 GCA_025775065.1 Hiodon alosoides
AGTCTGCTCTCCGCACAGAAGCCAGAAACATCCGGGGAGATGGAGTTCCAGTAATTAGGAATGCCAAAAAAGATGAAGAGGACTAACTTCATTAAAATTTCCTCTTCAAAGCACCCAGATGACAGGGCAAGCCCCGCGTTTTAGACGGCTGTCACCACTGGATGTGTATGACAGCTATGAGAGTCCCTGCATTTTTATGGGACCTCCAGGAAAATTGACTAAGTTTTAGAACCCTTTTGCCTGCCAGATCTTTCACACATTGCGAAGAATGATTCTCAGGACGCGGCAATGAACAGGTGAGTTGATCAGAACGAGTTTTAACAACGGACACAAAAGCAACAGGGAAAAAAGACTTTTAGAGACTAAATAAAGCAACAGCATAATGAAGCCTGATTAATTTATATATCGACATCTGCCATGTACGGCGAATGGGATACTCGGAATCCAAAGGCCACAGAAAGATTGATTAGTAGCATGAAAGTCAAAGTTTAAAATAACAATACAAGCTTAGTTCTCCGCCGCCAGTCCTGGGGAGAACCGTTTCACTCTCTCGCTCGCTCGACCACTGCCAAAGCCACTGGCGTGAGAGTGGTCTAATCTCGCCGAAGTGTTAAGGCCCCGCCAAGAGGGAACCCGCACGCCTCGCGTTTCCCCATATAATTGAATAATGGAAGGATAAAATGTTGGTAACAGTATCTCACGCGATGGCCTCCAGGGGCACGGCTCCAGACACTCGTATCCCAGTGATGTCAGCTGTATCCCATGTATCCCATGTAGCTGAAACGGGAAAGCTAAGCATGATAAGCTAAAGAACCTTGCCCACTTGTGCAGACACACAGCTCAGCCCCGCATTCCTACTTCTGTAGGGGGACACCTCCCCTTTCCAGACATGACCTCGCTTCAAAAAAGCCCGGATTGACCCAGACGCCTCTAAATGATTGAGAAGTATGCCCATTCAGCTCCAGATTTCCATCAAAACCTCCAATTAAGGCCAATCCTTAATTAGAGGCGAGAAAGGTCAGGTCTTCGTCCCGGCATTTATTTTTGGACTTTATTTTTCCCCCCTAGTACACACATTTGTGAAAGTCTGCATTAAAAGAAACGACAATGGAAACCCTTGGCTGTACAAATAACCATAACCGTCAATGGTCCAAAAACATCCTACAATTTTTAAAAGCAGCATAGCTATATTATAGCAGGATTTAAAATCAAGTAAGAACTCTTAACATCCTGGGGTAATAAACCCCAAGGTGATTGAAAAAAACTATTTACACAGCAGTCCTAATTTCATTGAGTGGCTAGGTTTGACCGATACAGGCAGCGCATGGCCACTTTCACGAGTATATCCGTCGGACACATGACCCAAACGGACCCATCAGTACTGCGTTTTGCGGTAACTTCCAAGGCATCACATCCAAGAGCAAATGTTTGCGGGGGTTCCGTTCCACGCATTTTTGGGGAGCGACGCTCTGTAAACATGAAAGCTTTCTCGATACGATTTAATAGGAATGGAGTGAGACATATCCTGATTCAGCAGAAATAACAGATAATGTTAGTTTAAGGGTTGGGTTTTTTCCTTGGAAAAAAGAATAACCAGAAGTGACCCTGAAGCCCTTCAGGAAATAACATGTCCAGCCTTTACGCTTCGCTTCTGTTTATTCATGACCCATCCAAGTAATTAGAATTTTTCCAGAAGTGAAAATATTACCGTAACTACAGCAAACATTGCAACTATCATTGAGATGTTTATAACCAAATGTTCCAGAAAATAATTGGCTACATTAAACTGAACAAAAAAACACTATAAAAAGAAAAAAGCGAGTATACATAATTTGAATGATGCAATCCACAAGGAAACAAGATTTAAAACATCAACCCCTTTCCCCTTCCTACCCTTTGCCTAAACAATCCCACAGTAGGAAGCCTGTACATCGTCAAAGAGAAATCCAGGCAGCCTAAACATACAAAATATTTTAAAACGCCTGTAACCCTTCAAACAAAACCATGTGGATAGCTTCAAAACTAAAATTATTTAGAATTTTAATGCACCACCACTTCATCCTGTCTGGTATCCTATGAGGGCCGACCTCCTAAAGACAAAGTGCTAGAGTAAAGAGAAAGTTAATCATTAGGTCATCGCCTTCCTCTGGCTTAGTGATGAGGGCGAGAATGGGGGGCGGGGGGGGGGTGTTAATCCCCGGTCCATGTGTCCCGCGGCGGTGACGGACGTGGAGGCGGTGGCAGACGGGAAGCCAGCGAGATTCCGGATGCTCGATAAATTTGGCAAGAGCCGACCGGGTCTCCGAAAGGGGGTCGGGTGCATAACACGGAATATCTGGGATTCCAAAGTTCTAGGGCAGGAATGTACTGGGTCCAGGTAGACTGCCGTGGTTTTCCCCGGTGCACTGGTTTATGGGCTTGTCTGAACTTCTAGCAGGGCTCGACCGGTACACTTCACAGGAACAGCAACTGCAAGACAGATCCTAAAAAAAAGTAATAACGCAGACAGTACGATCTAGAGTAATTAATAATGAGCAGTGATGCTAAACTATCACCGCTTTAAATTACACACCAAACCGCTGCATCTGACCACACTCTACAGTGTGTATGAATCAGCTTATCTCCTGTTCATGCTTGGTTAAGATTTCTCCGGATAAATGCTTTTTACATATAAAAACAGATGCTGTGTCACAGGAAAGGTATGCAGGAGTCACAGATTATGGGAGCCTCAGAGCATGTGCAAGCCAACAGGTGTATTTAGGGGTTATTTTTATCCTGCCAATCAAGCCGCAGAGGTGCTTCGACGGACCCCAAGCACGCGGAAGGGGACGAAATGCGGTCAGCGGGTCGAGCAAATGGGCGAGACACTCAGAGAGCGACCGAAAAGGAAAGAGCGGCGAGGAATGGTTATGTTTCTGCCATTATCATTCCTGTAGTTGTTGGCGTTTGAAATCAGCGGGTCGCTGAACAGAAAACCCACAAAGATTGCGAAAGCAGACCAGCGCCGCGGCCTGGCAGACGTTTTCTCTAGTGTTTTCACCTCTTTTTTCCCCAGCCGGTGTGTGGCTGGGGGTCTGCGTCTGGGGGTCTGCGTCTGGGCTGTATTTATGTCTGACAGGAGATGGGCAGTCCGGGGAGCAGTCCGGGTTCTCGAGATTTTAGGCAAGCGACGTGGTGATCTCATCTTCCTCTCTCTCTCTCTCTCTCATTTTTTCTTTGAAAAATCAACGTCATGACCCTGAGCAGCTCCACGAGGGGGATCCAGGGGAGAGTGTGGGTCAGAGAATGTGCGGGGGAGGGAGGGGGGCAGGGGTCCCCTTCAGGTGAGGTAATGTGGGTCCAGTCTTTGCTGTAGTTAAAGAAGCTCAGCATTGTCCACTGTTCATTAACTTGAAACTTCCTTCAAAAAAATCACAACTTGGCATCTCTAACAGAGGGCCGAGACCAATTAGGTTCACAAAACGCTAAAAAGAACAACAAACCTGGATGGATTGTTCTGTTGTTTTTTTTTCCTATAAATGAATAAAAGCGAACAAACAAACAAAAAAAATAAAGAATTAAATGAAGGCATTAGCCTTTTAATAAGGCTGTGTTCAATGCTGTGGTTCAGTCCACCTGAGATCCAATAATTCTCTATTTAATGCACACCCTGTCCCCCAACATTTAATGATTCGGGTAATTTCAAATGGAAATTTACAATCCTAAACTTCTTAAAAAACTCTTGCTGCATGGGGAAATCGCATCGTCCCACACCATTACATTCACACCATTGGGGGAACAAATGGGCAGGCGTCCGAGCTCCAGAGACCGCTTTCTGGAGCTCAGTTTGTTGTTCTGTCCTTTATGCCCATTGCTTGCTGCAATCATAACGGTTTAAACTTCTGAACTTTCTCTTGTGTTAACATCTGAAACTTGTAAAAGCCCTTTCAGGCAACATGATGTGAAGAGTGCTGTATCAAATGAAATTCACGGAAATTTTATTTTTACCAAATATAAACATCTTTAATCAAAGCACACACAGTTACCAAAACACATTGCAAAAAAAAAAAAAAAAAAAAAAAAACCTAACGCAGAAAAAACACTTATTTAGTTTAATAGCAGATGCAGATGATTTACATAGCTTGCGATTCTACATTTTGCTCATTTATACAGCTGGATATTTTCTGAAGCAAGCCAGGCTGGGCACCTTTCCCAGGGGTACTGCAGCCGAACTGGGATTTGAACTTGAAACCACTTAAAACTATCCATGTGTTCAGCAATGCAATTTACGAATATAATAAACAATAAGCAAATGCTTCAAAAATACATGTATTTGATGTTGCTAAAAAAAAAACTGTGCTGTAACCAAACTGCTTAATGTGTGTTTCTTCTTTGTGTTTAATAAAGTTAAATATATCAATAATGGAAGTATTCTTCCCTCACATGGTAAGACAGAGGGTTTGGGTTTGAGTAAGAAAGGGGAAAGATTTGAGAACTGTTTAAAGTGCATTTTCATAACTAACGTCTAAACTTCCATTTCATTTTATATTTCTGCTACAGACATAAGAAACTGCAATCACAATGTAGAAGCAACTCCGGGAGAAATATTCACATTCATACAATCATGCTTGCTTATGTGTTATGCGTATGTGTTTTTCATTGTTTTACAGCATTGCTAAATCTGAGTGGGCAGGAGAAGGGGAGAAGATGAGCGAACCACAAGTCTTCTGTGAGGGTTGAAAATACGAACACGGTGGCCTGTGGAGATTCCCTGACAATCTATGGTCAGCAAGATATTCAAGGCCGTATGATCATCTGAGCGGTCATCTGTGGAATGCTATGTGGTCATCTGAACTGCCATCTGTGGCATGCAATGTGGTCATCTGAACTGCAATCTGTGGCATGCAATGTGGTCATCTGAACGGCCATCTGTGGCATGCAATGTGGTCATCAGAACGGCCATCTGTGGCATGCAACGTGGTCATCAGAACGGCCATCTGTGGCATGCAACGTGTTCATCAGAACGGTCATCTGTGGCATGCAATGTGGTCATCTGAACGGTCATCTGTGGCATGCAACGTGTTCATCAGAACGGCCATCTGTGGCATGCAATGTGGTCATCTGAACGGTCCTCTGTGGCATGCAACGTGTTCATCAGAACGGCCATCTGTGTCATGCAATGTGGTCATCTGAACGGTCATCTGTGGCATGCTATGTGGTCATCTGAACGGTCATCTGTGGCATGCAATGTGGTCATCTGAACGGTCATCTGTGGCATGCAACGTGGTCATCAGAACGGCCATCTGTGGCATGCAATGTGGTCATCTGAACGGTCATCTGTGGCATGCAATGTGGTCATCTGAACGGTCATCTGTGGCATGCTATGTGGTCATCTGAGCCCTCCTCTTCTGCACACTATGGCTGTGTCCCAACCTGAAGGGAAGGTGCCGTCGAAGGGAGAATCCAAAGGGCCTTCAAAAGGGGCATTCCCGAAGTGTCTAACGGGTGCACTTCACAGGATAAAAATCCGTCTTAGAATGCACCTATTGGTTCCTCGAATAAATGCCATTACTTGCTATAGCTAGCTACCTTAAATGTCAATTAACTCATAAATAAATACTGTAAGATTATGTATAGTATACCAAAACATTGCAGTACAGTGCCTGTCATTATTTATGAAAAAAAAACACTGAAACTGACTCTAGTATCCGTAAATTGAGCTAACTTCTCTCCAACACGTTCTCTTTGGTTCTCTCATTCTCTGGGGAAAGTAAGCATGTTTCCTTAAATGGTTAATACCTGCAGTTCACAAACTAAGACCCGTTCAGGTATTTCAGTATTCTTTTCCCGCAAGTGGAACGGCTTGACATTATAGCTAACAAATGTCTAAGCAACGCTTATAAGCGCGTTTTCCGCATAAACAAACAATATTTTATATTACTCCACACTTTTATTAAAAAGAGGAATAGACGCTTAGATAAAGGGATGGTAGAATTACAGTTTAATGTTGGTTTAATTATGGTTAGTAGTATTTATAAATGGCCTACACGTATGTGTCTATCGTTTAATGTTAGCTTGTTAGCTGCAGAATAGTGACGCTTGTCTCATAAAAATGAACTGCATCTGAAATGGGAAGAATTTGTGTCATCTATGTCCTTAGACCCTTTGCTATTATCACTGTGGAGTGGGCCATAGCGATGGTGAACACCCTGTTTACTTTGAACGTATTGTTTCCACTGAACAGTTCATCAAACTGTGTGCATCGTTATAAAACCTTTTTCGATTACATCCAGTCTCCAGTCTCCTGTGTGTTTGCCAAGACGACCTGATCAGGAACAAGGTCCAAAACCTCCAGTGCCCTCCAAGCGCTAATCATTATTTCCCCCCCAGAAGTGGGGTTGCAGGTGCTGTTAAGAGTTTCGGACTTACTGTAGATCCAGTAGGTTTCAGGTACAAATTCCACATGCTTGAAATGCTTCCTCATATATCCAGCTGTATAAACAAAGTATTCAACCGTATGTTACGCAAGCTGCACAGGAAAAGAGCATCTGCTAGATAAAAGTAATAATAATAATAATAATAATAATAATAGTAATACAATTAATGAAACAGCAGTCTAAACAAAGCCCCTCAGTGGGTAGGGAAGTTCTCACACGCTACCTAAAGAAGGTGCGAATACGAAAACGAAAATCATGTACGGCGAGAGTCGTCGCCAAAACTCAAGCGGGGTCTGAAACAATGAGAACATTCTGCAGCACACAGACAGGAAGGGCAGCCCTGGGTCACTCGGCCCCCTCCAGCTACATCAGTGCTGAAGTCCCCGGAGCGTCCAAAAATCACCGGAAAACGAACAAGATCAGAACAAGACCCTGGGTGCGAAAACAGCCACATCCTCAGACGATAATAGTATTTATAACCCTGAGCACTGGATAAGAATTAAGTTACGCAGAAACTTCTGTTTCAGTTGATCTGCCATTGTATTATTTTTAGGAGAGATAGAGCTTCTTGAAGTCAAATGGCACCATTTAAAGAGCATGGAAAATGAAACGCAGCCCTGCGAGACTCTCTTGCCAGGCCTCAGTTCAGAGGGGTAATTAGTTGGATTACTGAAAGGGCTCTGGACTGACACTTCAAAGGGAAATAATCACACCGATGACGGCAGTCGGAGCAGAATAACGAATGGGACGGGGCGCACAGAGGTTCGACCAACAGGAAGCAAGCATTAATAAGGTCTGGGTAACGTGTACAGGGGGCGGGTCCTGGCCTGGCCCGTCAGAGGAAATCCTTTTAAGGTGCCAAAAGGCTACCTGGTTATGGCCTGGACCCTGGTTATGTCTCGCAGGCCAAAAGACTTCCACAAAAGGCTCTTACTGAAGCTTTTTCGCTAAATTTAAAGTATACCTGACGAACCCATCAACCACTAAAAGGTTTATCTTAGGAATTAGGGAAAACCGCATTACATTTTTTAAGGCATTTAACCATTTTTCTTTTCCAAAAAAAGGCAGTTTGTCTGCGATTCTTTACTAGTAACTGGTTAGAATACTACCAGAGGTTTGTTGAAGTGTTCGGCCCACGAAAAGGAAATGAGAAGCAAAATAATACCAGAGTACCAGTCTTGCTATTATTCATTAAACTGAGTCTTATGAAGAGTCTGCTTCTCTAGAACAACAACAATAAGACTACGCTGAAACCCAATAAGCTAACGCTAAAAAAACACCAAAACCTAAGCGTTCTTACACCGGCTGAAATGCAGTGTATGGGTTGACTATAACAACCATCACAAATCTTCTGTTCACTCGCCAAGAGTAACTCTAACTGAAAAGAGAAGAACTGGAGAAAAAAGAAAAAAGAAATAAGGCCAGTACAGTTGATTGCTTGGTATAATGACTGAAAGAGACATAATTTTCAGCTGTGTTATCTCGCACCAGCTGGGAGCGTTTTTAGCGTCTCTACAGCGACGAGACAATTTTTCCCAGCTTTACTATTTTCCCCTCTCCGTGTGTACCCAGCAAATAACTTCACAGAAATTAAATGACTTTACATAATGTGGAAAAATATAGAAAGGCTTCAACGTGTGCCCAAATAGTGAAGTGTGATTAGATGACAACGGTCTGCAGCCTACGGTGGCCATTTTGGAGGTGGGGTCAGGTGACTAGCTTAGTATTCACGTGTTCCATTGACAACCACATGACAGCATCACAAATATTTAATGAATTCACACCCTCTAAATAGAAAAGACAGATGTCTTGAGTGGCAAGGTATTTTTTTTTTTTATTTGGCGGAGAACCTCAGTAAACACTGTGCTAACCTTTAGCTGAACAGAAGGGAAACATGTTTTTCTATAAGGGAAATAAAACAAAAAAGGTAAATAGAGTGAAATAGGCATTCCAATTCTGGAAGAAGAAAGGCCCCCCCCCGGTCCCAGTCCCGTCCCAGTCCCAGTCCCCGTCCTCGTCCCCGTCCCCGTCCCGTCCTCGTCCCCGTCCCGTCCCAGTCCCGTCCCCGTCCCGAACTCCTCATGCTCTGTGAACACCGTTGATCTCTTTTTTCCAAGACGTGTGCCAAAAAAACACTTCATCAAGAGTCTGTCCGAGGTCTCTGTACCCCCCCCCCCCCCATACACATTTTTTCCTTGTAATTCACCTCTTCAGATAACTATTTGGTGGAAAATTTAACAAATGCTTTTACATAACACCAGCTTACGTAGCCATTGCCAAACTTTCCACAATGCTCCCCTTCCACGCCCCTTCTCTCACACACTCACTTTGTTTTCTCTACAAACCAGTAAACCGAACCCAGAGCCAATAAACTGGAACAAGAGGGAATCAACTGAAACTTAACTGTATTTCCGTCCAAATACTCCATTTCATTCAAATGATAAATTAATCCATTTATTGTTCCCAAGACCCGCAATGCTAGAATATTTGTTCACCACTGCATGTCCATTTATCACCATTGAGCTCAGCTCAAACCATATTCTATGTATAAATGTAATTACATTGAAATAGAAAAGCAAGATTCAATTTTACGGGATTCCACTGTTGGTTCTTTTAATGGGCCTTGAGATGTTCTGATGGGGTGGGGGATCAGAAATGTTGACAGGTTGCCCAGGGGCACGCAGAAGGGTCGAGGAGTGTTATAGACGGGCTCTGGCTGTAGGGAGGGAGGTCATTGAATGTTTCCCGCTCAACAGAATATAGACAATGTTTATAATATCAGATTATAAGTTTCACAATTCGCAGATAAGGCGTTAAGCTATATTTTGCATGCAAATATAGAGGATTTTAAATTAACACACACTGTGATGGACGCATCCCATCCGGGGAGCCCACTGCCTATATTCCCTATGGGAAGCTTGCTAATAAGCTAGTCAATCAGACAGCTTAGCTTTGGTCAATCTCATTGTTCCGCAATGTGTGGCATGATGGTTTGAGTGTCACACCAAAAGGTTATGGGTTTTAGTCCCAGCACAGCTGTTGTAACCTGAATCGCTTCATTAACAAGCTGACGGTTTAAATGGTTTATACTGTGAGCTATGTCTGTCGCTCTGGATGGGGTAGGGGCATCAGAGTAACCAGGGTGAATAACAATATTTTTTGTGGCAGTAGATTATTTGCACTAGATACATACAAACAAACTGCATAAACGTCCATGAGTTCAAATCCAAGCAGGATAGGTCCTTTAAAATGTTAAACATCTGACTGTATAAACCAGTTGTTCTCAACCCTGGCCTTGGGGGACAACTGAGTGTTGTCAATCCAGCCAAACGCGTAATCACTCGATTCAACAAACGATTGTCTTAATTAAAGCATTCAGCGGTTTCTTAATGTCATCTGATAACCTCTTATACGGGTGCCCCTCCGGGACCAGGTTAGGAAATGACTGGCATAAACGGACAAATTTCGGCGAATCCATTTTTTTTTTTTTTTTTAAAGGCATTTGAATGTTTCTTTAAAACACGGACATCTATCATCCATCCCACCACGCTCTCTCCTTTCCGGCACGCTCCACCGCCACTCATCCTGTTCAGTTATCGCACATTTCATTGACTGCTGCTGAGACGTCAGAAGATAAAATGTCAAAATAACGGCTCCCCCCTTAAACCGCAAAGAAGAAAAGAGAAAAAATCAACACTGCCAACATGAATGCTTTTAGTCCTCTTAATGCAGCTGTCGATAAAATCGATTGCATAATGAACATCTGGACCGAACAGCAGTGTCAGGGTGTTTTTAAAAAACCAATACCGAAACAGCTTTAGTAGCCAGCGTAGAGGTGACGTTTCCCGCTCCCCCATTGCTTTGGGAGGTTTGGACAAAACCTATACCTTACAGAGGGAAAAAACTGGAATAATATAGAAGAGGCAACTATAAAAAAAAAATAATAATAATAATTATTATTATTATTTTTTTTTTTTAAGTAGGAAACTTTTGTGAACGTATCAAAAAGTCTTCTTTTTGGTTCGTTATCACCTGCCTCAGTCTTTTTTTTGGTTAGTTATCACCGGCCTCAATCCTATTTTTGGTTAGTTATCACCTGCCTCAGTCTTCTTTTTGGTTAGTTATCACCGGCCTCAATCCTATTTTTGGTTAGTTTTCACCTGCCTCAATCCTATTTTTGGTTAGTTATCACTTGCCTCAGTCTTCTTTTTGGTTAGTTATCACCTGCCTCAGTCCTATTTTTGGTTAGTTATCACCTGCCTCAGTCTTCTTTTTGGTTAGTTATCACCTGCCTCAGTCCTATTTTTGGTTAGTTATCACCTGCCTCAGACGTTTTTTGGTTAGTTATCACCTGCCTCAGTCCTATTTTTGGTTAGTTATCACCTGCCTCAGTCCTATTTTTGGTTAGTTATCACCCGCCAGAGTAATTTTTTGCTTAAATATAAAGGTAGGAAAGGGGATGCTCTAATAAACATTAGCTACTACCAGATGAGAAAGTTTAATATCTGGCCATCTGATCTGTGCCACACATCTTTACACACAATAAAAAAACAGTAAATAATAAAGAAATTTAAAATGTTTCTCTCTGTTATTCGCAACTTAATTAACCCGAACAAAACATTGAGATCTGGCGCAATTTTGCTATTACAGCTATGCCTACGTAATTTCTAAAAGACATCCAATCTCTCCAACACTTCTTTGGCTGGAAGTCTATGCGGTTAGACTGTGTGATGAAGACTGGAACAGGAGTCAAATACTGAAATATAAATTTTTTTTCACATTTATGGAAATACGGCAGATGTCAATCAAGAGGTTTTACAAGGAAAGAGCGCATGATTTGATTCTGAACTGCCTGATTTTCCTTTGGCCCCGGTTTAGCCAAACAAACGAAATCAGTAGGAGATTACCGTTATTACCCCTCATCAGTCACATTTGTGCCCATCTGCACTGGCTGGCGGAAATATTGCTTCTTCGCTGACCTCCAGATGCCGTTTTGTCGTATTTTAGGTAAAGACAGACATCAATAAAGAAGGTTAAAATGGTTCATTGCCTGTTTCTGTAATATTACGGCTGTGTGAATTTATTGCACAGTATACATCGGAATTGAGCTTATGTTCTGAGCAGCAAGGAAAAATAGAAAAGTATGGTTGTGTGCCTGCAGGAGGCAGATGACAGCCCGCAGATGTGATGGGCTCTGAAAGACGAAGCAACATTCTTCACATTTGGGTTCACATTTCAGTCTGAGATGTGGGCCTCAGACAGACGCTGCTCTGTCGCTGGTGTGTGGGACGAAAGCAGGGTTACACCGCTTGTGGTGCAGACGGTTCCCTCGCCCCGTCCCCTCGTCATTTCCCAGGCGGACGCTGGCACTGGTCCTCTACATTCCTGGTGAGCGTTTGTTCCCTCAGGAACTCAGACTCCTTCCCCCCCCCCCCCGGACTTCCGATGTCAGCCTTTGTTTCCTGATAGTACAGTACAGTCATTACTTTTTTTCCATAGTTCCTTCATACACCATACTTCTTTTCTTCTTTGTCACTGTGGTCATATATATATATATATATATATATATATATGCAGGGAAAACAGCTGTTGCTTGGGATTGCAGAGCTATTTCAGAGGAAAGGCTACAAACGATACAGAAACAACGAGGAGCTGTATTGGTACAGCTTGAATGGTTTGGTAGCACCTGCAAACCCCATTCGATGCGTTTTTATATAGACCAGTTGAAATAAACCTGGCCATTCACAAAATGCATTGCATTCTAGTTCTATACTACTGTAAATTAAATTAATAAAATAACAAATCCCGACGCTACACCGACCACTCTACCGGAAAAACAGACATTAAAGTATTCTCTTGGCGAGTAAATGCCATCCCTCAAGCCAATTTATTTAATTTCAACTCTTAAATGCCACCGATGTTCTTCTTAACCAGACGTACATACGTCTTAGACAGACGAGCTCCATACTCACTAAGCCTTACTCCAACATGACTTTAAACAGACAACATTTTAGCCAGCGCTCCTCCAGTAAATCATGCTATCAATCTGCCTGCAGTTGCAATATGCCCGGGGCCGGGGAAAATTAAACTCGCCCAATTTTAACTCATCTTCAACTTGATGTTATTTCACTTGTGCCATTTCTTTTGTCCCCAGGTGTTCAATTTTTAAATACCAAGGTTAATGAAAAGCATGAACAGACAAAAAAAAAAGATGAGGATGGAAACTGAATTCTAATTGTCTGTCTGAGAGCTGCTGCAGTGAAGAAATAAGCCCACGGTATGCTTCGAAATATAATGTAAAGCTGCATATCTCCACGCTAACAGAATCCACCGCGTAATCTACCGTGCTGATCTGTCGGACATGGCGTGGCATGAGGCAGCACGCGGGACATAGCACAAAATCAAACAGCCGCACAAACGTATCCAATTTGTATGCATTGAAATACCAAACTCACATTCTATAGAAACACTCCGACACACATAGTTTCTATTTTCACAACCTCACACATAAAAACATACTGAATGTATCCGTTGCAAATAAGGAACGGAAATGCATTGCACACACTCGCACATACATGCACGCTCACACACACACACACACACACACACACACTTGCATGCACAGACACACACACACACATACAAACTCACACTCACACATGCATGCATGCACGCACAGGCACACACGCGCACTCACACACACACACACACACACACTCACGCGTTCCCACCCTCAGACACACACATACAAACTCACACTCACACATGCATGCATGCACGCACAGGGACACACGCGCACTCACACACACACACGTTCCCACCCTCAGACACACACATACAAACTCATACACACACATGCATGCATGCACACACACACACATACACACACACACTCACACAATCTGAAATATGTGAAAGTAACTGAACAATGGCTGGTAATCCAGTATGATACCTTTTTCCATCAGCACTGTAGCAGACTGTGGGAGATGATTTTGTTTTTCATTTTGGGGTTGGTTGCACAGACACGGTCAGTGGAAGATTAAACACCTGTTTCTAGCGAGGACTAAAACATCCAAATTTCAGCCTCCTTGATTTAAACAAGCAAAGCCTGTTAACTTTCACAGGAACCAGCCTCTGAGCAGAATGCCCTGGACAGTCTTCGTTGTTCTGGCCAAAACGACCCACTTGAGATGATTTACTGCACAGGCCACGTCTCACACTGCACAGGCTATATCACACACTGCACAGGCCACGTCTCACACCGCACAGGACACGTCTCACACTGCACAGGCCACGTCTCACACTGCACAGGCTATATCACACACCGCACAGGCCACGTCTCACACTGCACAGGCTATATCACACACCGCACAGGCCACGTCTCACACCGCACAGGACACGTCTCACACCGCACAGGACACGTCTCACACTGCACAGGCTATATCACACACTGCACAGGCCACGTCTCACAC
>JAOYSI010042576.1:23419-57489 GCA_025775065.1 Hiodon alosoides
GCTATATCACACACTGCACAGGCCACGTCTCACACTGCACAGGCTATATCACACACTGCACAGGCCACGTCTCACACCGCACAGGCCACGTCTCACACCGCACAGGCCACGTCTCACACTGCACAGGCTATATCACACACCGCACAGGCCACGTCTCACACCGCACAGGCCACGTCTCACACCGCACAGGCTATATCACACACCGCACAGGTCTCTCTCTCTCTCGGGCATTGAGAGGAACCAGGCCAAACAGGTCAGGAAATACTTGATCCCTGAACTAAACACATTTTTTACTCAGAGGAGCTAAATGTCAGTAGAGGTGGCAGAAACCACTGAGTGGGTTCTTTCTCTGATAAGCTCCTGAGGTAGCATGCTGGATTTATTGTTGTGATATAAGCAGATTCTGAATATGCATTCAGCATAAATACAAGATTATCAATATCAGCAATATATGGCTTCCAATGTCATGTTTGAAAGTGTTGATTTAAGCGACTCATCCAAAACGAATGCACCAACGAAAAGATATAATATAATTCTGATGTGTAACATACAGATCTTAAAACCAACAGTTTAAAATATTCGACAAATTACATTCGATCCATCGGGGCTAATGGGCTTTTTCCTGTGATTCCTGTGTAGTTGCAATTCATGTTGTTTAACTAAGCAGAACGAGCACGAAGCTGGATGATTGAGTCTAATATGATTTGACAAGTCATTCACTAAATCCCGCCTCCAATGCCCGAAACAATGGCAAGTAAAGAGTCAGGTTCTGCGAGACACCCAAATACAGAAAAAGCGGACTGTTCTCAGCCTCTTATCGAAACTTTAGGAATAATACCGCATCATATTTAAAAACATTTTCTAAATAAAAATAAAACTTCATACAAAATAACTTTCACAATCATTCATTTAAAAATAGGATTTAAAATGTAACATTCGATCTACTGCCGGGCACTCAAGTGATAAATCCACATCCTGTAATTGAGATGGAATACGAAAGGGCGTAGCGAATCACAGACCCTTCGTGTACCAATTTATTGTACAGTAAGTGAGAAATTCCCACTACATCATTTTCAATAAACCAAAAAATAATATGTTATATGCGCCGAAAGTGGTAATGCGTGTCGTAAAACCGTTATAATTAGGTTAAATAATTTACTGCACGTTAATTGTAAACATTGTTTTAAAATCATAGAATACCTCCTTCCTTCTGCTCGCTGCCCCAGGTCTTGTGATCAGTGCTGTGTCACCACACACCACGGCAGCGTCCTCCACGAACACACAATCTGGGAGACTTTCGTCGGCGGGCAGTTCGAGCACTTGCAACCCGAGTTTATGTTTCAGAACCTCGACATGGAGCTCATGTTCGCGCTGAGCCTCGGCCAGGTCCACTTCCGTGCTGTTTGTCCTCAGGGCTTCCTTGGCGAAGGAGGCAGGCATAGCGCGCACAACAGCGTGAGTGAAGTTACCGAAATCAGTCATCAAACTAGCCATGTTAATCACGGATTTTCTTTGATTTCTTAAATCCTACCGCTGAGAATAAAAACCTTACTTAAGCTTAATATTTATTTTCCTTTGACTATTTTATTTTTTTTAAGTTTCGTTTTATTTGTTAATACTGCATGCTGATGCACTTCTGACAAATACGATGGAGAGAGTCGGGGCTCGAATGACGCGAACCAACACAGAGTCACGTGTATGAGTAATTCAACCTGTCAAGTTATTAGCTGCCTAAAGCTTTTTTATACTCCGAACCGTGACGACCAGCGATTTATCTAGGTAAACGATTCCTATTTGAAACATGTGTAGATACCTCGGAAGTGTTGTCTTGACTTTTGGAACAAGACCCTTTCAGATACCTCTTAATAACCAATGCAAAAACCGACGAAGAATATATCTGAATTGAAATTAGGGTACGCGGTAGACTTTCGATCGGAACGCCGTGTCGTTATTTGGCAAGTGTGTAATCTTACCTTAACACGGTCTTATAAATGATGAACTGAACACAGGTAAAATTAAAAGGGATACAACTCCTGTGACATATGGAGCTAAATGCACATCCATGATCATCCACGTACGGGGTATTTTCTTAATTAAATTTGCAGCTCTACTGCAATTTTTTTTTAATGCAAGCTATATCTAATACAAGTATTATCTGATTGATTAATATGCAACTGAGTAATTTTGATGAGACAGCACAGGACACAAGAAAATATAGCTAGATGTATAAGAAATTAAGGATATCAGTCTAGCAACACCATAGAAAGCTAACCACAGTTACATCCAATATCCGCAACCCTCCAGAATGCATGGTGGCTGGTGCAGGACGAACTCGGCGACTGAGCAATCTGGTGTGATGGGTTACCCTTCCCTTCGCTATTGCCAAACGGATGTGCACCCATACAGAACCTTAAGAAGCGCCGGGTGCCTGGTTCCAGTAGTTAAAACACTGTGGTGGTTCCGCAGTGATGCGACACACATTTTTGTGGCGTGATTTGGGTCCACTAATGCCAATTGTAAGGCAAAGTTACTGCTGTGCTGTATGCAGTATTCCATCACCTATCACTACTAATGTTTTGTATATTATCTAAAGCCATATTAGTGCTACCTTCCTACGCTGGTCTTCTTTATTATTGACGCCCATTCCTTTGTGGCCAGGTTTTTCAATGGTGAGTTGATAACAAATGACACAGGCCTGAAAGGACATTTGAAAGAAAATCAAAAATAGATAGGAAGGACAAACGCTTAACGTTTTCTAAATTGCAAAAAATCAATGTAGCACATTGGTGCATATATTAAGTGTAACATATGTGTGTAATCTTGTCGGAATTGCTGAAATCAAAGGCTTTAGTAGAACACATGATAAACATATGATATTAAGATTTATATCAAGTCACAAGTTTAGATAACTAACTTAGGAAGCGTCTTCTTTATAATTTATGCTGAACTTTCCATGGTGCCATTTAAGGAAGACTCAGTCAATCCTGAATGGAATGTTCCTCCAGGCATCCTTGAGAGCATTCTTCCACACCCCAGGACTGCTATTTGTCTTTTCTTGTTCCAGATCCACTCAATTCTTCTGACTGGTCTACGCATTCCAAGAGTCCCGCATTCCTTCCTCACCCCCCCCATGAGTAAACTTCAGAAGGGGGAAAAAAAATTTGTAAACTCTGGAAATTTCACTCAGGGTCCAAGTGATGACTATGAAGCACAGAAAGAAGGGAAAATAGGATGGAAAAAAAAATCTACAAAGCACAGCAGAAACGTTTCTCTCTTAATTCTAAACACCTGCTACGAAGTTTCCAAAGAAAACTTCCCCTTTCCTTCACGCTGTTTATCCCTCACTATAACGGGCAGAGGTACAGAATACACACATCTTCATTATCTTCAACACTCTGGGAAAATTCTACATAGCCTCATGGTTCATTGTGATTAGCTGTTCTTAATAAGTGCACTGACCAATGATAGCATTTTCCCAACCGAATGCACAAAATTCGTCTTAGGAGTACTAACGATTCTGTTTCAAAATTTTAATTTAATATCAAAACTAAATTACCCCAAAACCATTAAAGTTACAAACACAACACCCAATAAGACAGAATAAAAGTTGAAACAGCAGAAAGATTACTCCTCTCTGGGCAACTGAAAAACGTATTTGTATTAGATTTTTGGTTTGTTTTATTACCTAGAAAAGCTCACTGCAGTTTCCATTTGATAGAAAACTGTGACTCTCACATGACATGTAAACACTGAGCTAAGTACAATCTGAAGGGCACCATACCTAACTTTTTCCTCATGAGGGACGCTTATTGTACCAGATGGCAAAGAACCCCCTTTGCTGGAACACAATATGGCACAGGTATGCATCCAGCACTCTCGTCTTTCCATGCAGCCCCTAACAAAGCTCTTCTAGGAGCAAAACCTCATAAGATGCGGGAAGACGTTGGACAATCCAGAGGACAACCAGGCATTGTTTGTCGTAAAACAGACATCGGAGATACGGCACCACACACCAGATGCTCAACGCGTTTGTGCAAAGGTGACATAAAAGTTACAGTGCTCTAAAAAAAAAAAAAAGTAGGTCATGGCAAGTTCTATGTACTGAGTGACATCTGAATGGCACAAACAGCTTCAGGTTTCCAGCTTCCCCGAAGGCCAAAAAGGGGCATTATTCAAGCAAGGCACGAGGGAGTTCTTTAAAAAAAAAAGAGAGAGAGGATTAAGCTGAAATGCCCTGCATCTGTTGCACTGAGGGAAATAGTCACAATACACAACACACCAAGTAAGAAAGCTACAATGCTTATACCAGTAGTGCTAGACCTACTCGTAGTCCTAGCTTTATTATTTATTCCACTACAGTGCTACATATAGTGTAGAACAATATCATGGGTTGTAATAATGTGGTTATCATTGTTTGACAATAACAGCTCAAAGTTTGGGGTACCGGTTAAGAAAGTAGATTGTGACCAGACATTGCAAAACGTAATGAGTTCAGCGTGAATAACCACCTGTATGAACTAGTAATTTGAAAAACACCTACACCTGCCCTGGATACTTTATTTAATACATTAACAGTTAGACACTGTCAGCACTGTCAGAAGTAGGCTACCATTTATTTGGCTAATAAAACAGTTTTAAATGTAGGCCTACACCCCAAATCTATTTAACATTCCTGTTAAGTGGACCACTCATCAAAGCATTGACTGAGTTGATATAATAAAAAAAAACTCATGTGCTTGTGTTTTACAGCTCATGGAAGATACAGAGTGTCTGGGCGAAGCACACCCGGGATCAGGCCAGAAGACATACAGACGGACAGACAGCAACACACTTTGACAGGGAGGATGGGGGGTTCCCTAGCAGGATTTCCCAGGAAATCCCTGCCACTGCACTTGCAGTGCAACATGACACTATTTATTAACAATGCACCTTTATAATACTACGCAAAATATATATTCAATTATACGGTTATATGAGGAACCAATGTCATCTCTGCCCTCGGCAATCACTTTGGAAATGATGCAATGAACGCGTCATGCTCAAAGCAGCTGACGTTCGACACATTCCGACTTAGCTTCCGAACATACTTCATCTTGCTATGATGGTATCCAATAGATCCGTTAACAGCTGTTAATGGATGAAAGCAAGCAATGATATTGTATCGTTTTTGTATCGTCAAATTACATGATAATTCACTGTTGTTAAGTAGCTAGATTTACATAGATTTACATTTACATATTTTTTTATACTGTTAACTGTATAAATCAAAACTAGCTAAATGCATTGACAGGCCTAACAGAAATTAGAATGGGAGTGTTTTCATTTTTAAAAGTTTATGTTTTAGGAATTGCACACCATCTAGTGACTTGGTATGGAAATATGAAATAACCAACCAGATTTTTAAATATGTGTGTACACAAAACCCTTTTGAAACTTTAAAAGCAGCAAAGCGAATTCAAATTGTCTCGGATACACACACACTACAACCAACAAGCAAATAATACGGTTTTGTGTACGTACACACACACAAATAGATGCGCTGTGTAAAGATCCGTAAATACAAACTCACCTCTGTTTTTTTTCACCTGAGTTACAGGCATAACCGTTCAGGGTCCCAACTGAGTTGTAACGCTACTGTGGTATCATATTCCCATCCTCCGCTTTTCTCAAAATACACACACGATGACACGCACACAGAGAGCACATTATTACAAGTCCCCCTGTAATATCTGAGGCTGAGTTTACCATACTTTATGTAACTGTTAATTGAATCTATTATCTCGGTAGGTTTACCACCACGTTCTTCTTGCTGTGTCACTTGCTAACTGTCTTGCTCAAACCCTACTTTTAGAGACTTTTAATCTTAAGAATTTTCGCAGGAATGTCACTTATTTCAACCATGTTGAAAAGTAGACTAAACTACTTTGCAATGTTTCTTCCCAAACCAACATCTTATATGGAAAATTGTATCACTGCTGTATTTTTTTTTTATCATGATGGACAGATTGCGTGAAAAGTAAATTAACCCAAGAAAAAGTTAAGGAATTTCCTGTATGTGGAACTTATTTAACAACCCTTTAAGCTGTCAGGAATGCTTTGTGGTTGGCTAACTGAAGTGGAAATATGCTAATAATGTAGGCTACTGCCATACCTAATATGGCAATATTGTTACGTCTAGAGTCTAGCCATCTGGAATTGCTTAGCACAATGGAATAAAGAGGATATCGGGCCAAAAATAGAAGTTGTAAACTTTTCTTTACTTCCAATGCCTCTGCTGGACAGCATTTTAAAACTTCGCCTACGGCGAATACCACCTTCCACCGTTCACCCAAACACATTTTTGTATGCGTATCTTTTTTATGTTATATAATTTGGCTCAGGGATGCCAAGATGTGTCCCCACGAGGAAACTTCCGGAAATCGTAGCAGAATAAAGCACTTTTAGAAAGGGGCCGGGATTCAAGTATGTAGAACTCCAATCCATACCCAAGCACAACTTAAAATAAATGTATAGTTGTATTTAAAGCCTTTAATGATTAGCTAGCATGACTAATAAGGCACATTACACACGATAAAACGTTACTTAGAGTTGAAAGTTCAATCTAATGTACACTTGTCCATTTTACAAAGCATGTTGAAACAAAAATCCTTAAGAGACTAAAAATTGGTAACTCATAATAGGGGTTGGAGTTCATGTTTGTTCTACTTAACCGTAGGCTATATGTCGTACGATGTCACATTACGATATATGCTAGATCTCTCTGCAAATATCAGTGACTTTTTTTTTGGCGATTTAAAACATCAGTATGGTTATTTATGACGTTAATAAGTCTAAACGTTTAGCGAGTTTAAAAACGAATTCCGTATCTTCGTTGTCACACAGCGAATTGGTATAAACTCGTATATTAACTGAATTACACATGAAAGAAAAACAATAAAGCAAAAAAAAAAAACGTTCAGCACAAGGGGAAATTCATTTAGGGGAAAAAGTAGACAGGGTGGTGCTTAGCTTGGATGGAAAACGCGCCAAGAAACATTCCTTACATAGTTTCGGAACAGTTCAACACAGCCAAGAACTACGTCAGCTTTCACTACAGTATATAAAAGAGCGGCGAGACCAGGATTTAGCAGTCTGCAAGGACAACCAGTTCTTCTGTTGTAGGTAGCACATATACGAGAGAATAGAAAACATACCATACGAGGCATAAAAGCCGAACTCTATTTTTTCAAAAGCCCGCACTCAATAAAAGGACGTACTGAACAGAAAAACTTTTTAGTTAATACATTTTTTAACGAGAGAAAGATGTCGATGTTGATTATTGCCGTTATCTTCGTTGGAAGCTTCAGTTTGGTAAGTTTGAAAAGTATTTCATATAGTGTATTTTTTTCACACTAGACAGCGCTATACGAAATCGAACTCGTATTACTGTCTTCGTAGTTAAGATCGCATGGTCGTTCAGTAGCGAAAGCTAACCGTCTATTCAGTTAAGTTTTAATCACAATAAAAACGACTTTATCAGTCTACACATTTAAGTCTACGAATGTGAATCTTGTCCCAGTGATTCAAGTGCTTCCGTTGCATTGATTATGGACTGTATTAATGTTCCTTTTGCAGACGCTATCCTCCTGTCCATCGGAATGTTTGTGCCCACGGGAAGTGCCCAGGTGCGCACCGGGCGTCAGCCTGGTGCTCGATGGTTGCGATTGCTGCAAGGTTTGCGCAAAACAACTTAACGAAGACTGCAGTAAAACAGAGCCGTGCGATCACACCAAGGGACTCGAGTGCAACTTCGGGGCTAGCTACGGCGCGACAAAAGGCATATGCCGAGGTATGACAGATTCTATTGTCTACCGTTTTAATAATTTAATTTAAAGTTAAAACCCATACAGAGGTTGACATGTCTTTATATTTAACAATGTGTTTTGCAAAGATACTAGTCATAAACCCTGTAATCCTTAGGCCCATGTCTGATTATGCTTAATTTGTGATTTCGAAAGTCTGGAATGTAATTTGGTGCCTACCTCAGTGCCTACATACGCTAAGCTCCATGCACGAGACAAAAGGATTCTTAAGTAACTTATTGTTCAGCCCAAGTGGTGGTGGTGGGCTAGGGGGGTGGGGTATTGAAGATTTAACACCAAACAATGGTTAACAATAGACAGGAAAGTGGTAGAAGCAAGTGTGGCTAAATGCAAAGAATGACGTTTTTTCCCCCCCTCTGTCTGCTCTCAACAGCCAAGTCCGAGGGAAGACCCTGCGAATACAACAGCAAGATTTACCAGAACGGCGAAAGCTTCCAGCCAAACTGCAAACACCAGTGCACCTGCATCGACGGGGCGGTGGGGTGCATCCCCCTGTGCCCGCAGGAGCTCTCCTTGCCCAACCTGGGGTGCGCCAACCCCAGACTGGTGAAGGTGGCTGGAGAGTGCTGCGAGGAGTGGGTCTGTGATGGACGCCAGGGTTCTTCCAGCAAAGCCTTCAGCAAGGAAGCCGGCACTGATGAGTCAGAAAATGACCTCACTAACAGAAATGAGCTCATCGCCCTGTTCAGAGGGGGACCCAAGTCTCTGGCTGGTAAGCACCCGTTTCCTTGTAGCAAATTTTGAGTTTACGTTTTCTTTAGTTTTAGTTGTAAGGCAAAGCAGACACTTCAAATGAACAGAACTGCTTCATGGCTTTGAATTTTTTTCCCTTTCAAACAGCTTTCAGAGTCCAGCCTGAGAGCCACATGTTTGAAGGCCAGAAATGCATCATCCAGACTACAGCGTGGTCCCAGTGCTCCAAAACCTGTGGGACGGGCATCTCCACCAGAGTCACCAACAACAACAGTGAATGCAAACTGGTTAAGGAGACGCGCATCTGTGAGGTCCGACCATGCAGCCAGTCATCTCACGCCAGCTTAAAGGTACGTACATACAGATCCTTAGCATTGGACGCCATGTGGCAGATGCATGTTAAACGTTGAATGCTCAGCCAGTGCCGTCAACTAAGACTTTCTCTCATGGTTCTTTCTGACAGAAGGGAAAGAAATGCAGCCGAACCACGAAATCCAGCCAGCCCGTGAGGTTCACCTACGCCGGCTGCTCCAGCCTGAAGGAGTACAGACCCAAGTACTGCGGCTCCTGTGTGGACGGGCGCTGCTGCAGCCCCCAGCAGACCCGAACCGTCCGCGTCAAGTTCCGCTGCGAGGACGGCGAGACCTTCGGCAAGAACGTCATGCTGATCCAGTCCTGCAAGTGCAACTTCAACTGCCCCCACACCAATGAAGCCTCCTACCCCTTCTACAGACTGTTCAATGACATCCACAAGTTCAGAGACTAAGTCAACCAGAATCCCTGAAAAAAACATTGTAATTGTGGGACCTACTCAATATTGACTGCGGTTCTCCATTTGCGACTAAATTCCCAAGGAATTATGGGTATCTCGAAGACTAAATGAAGTGCACTGTTCAGCTGGATGAACATTTCGGCATCCCCCCCCCACCCCCTCCTTTTCCTAAAGACTTGCTTCGTAATATTGGAGCATTATTGGTAGCTTCATTATGGAGCATTATGTAATTAAGTTTGTAAATGTAGATGTTAATATTGACTTTGCTGTGTATATTTTGTTCTGCAGACACTCAACATGACCCAAACTGTAGAGAAGTGTATGTTGGTGTATTTATGCATGTATGTATAAATACTTAAGACAAACATGCATAATATAGTAATGTGTACTATGACCTGCAATCAAAGATACCACATTTAGATTGTTCAACAAGTCTGTGGTCAGTTTTATTTTTGATGTGGACAAGTGTCCGCATTTTGTGGCAGCTATCCCGTTATGTTTCCATTAGAGCATTGAAAGAGAAATCAGAGATGATGTGTCCAAGAAGTGATGAATGTTTTATTATTGTTATTATTATTTATCAAAATGTAGCTACTTTATTTGGATATTAAATGTCATACTGGAAAAAAATGTAAAGTGATTTAATTTTATATGTTATAAATAAAGATTTATTTATGAGACTACATGTCTTCAGTCTTTAATTCAAAAAATAAATAAATAAATTAAGAAGTCTTTGATATCTTCCAAAGACTTTGATACTTGACGCCAGTCTTTACAAGGAAAAACTTGAAACAAGTTCTGACACTAGCGCGTATCCACGTGTGATCTGAATGGTTTGCTCCCTTATTCTTAGAAACAAATAAGTATGAAAATTGATTTAGTAATAAATATAAATGTTATATAATGTTACATAATGTGATGTGATATCAGGAGTCGGGTTCCTATAATCAGTAGATATGATCCAAACGTAGCTTCCGTGTTCTGATTAACTATTGGGGCGGTGGTAGGGCTGGGGTTGTGGTTGGTGCTACAAACTCCCCTGGACATTTCAGTACCAGTGGTGTTCCATATGCGTGATTTTGCCTTCATGTTGAACTAATATATCTGGTGGGTTCTTCATCCAGGTAGAAGAATTGCTTTGGAATGTGCTGGTGGATCAAAAGGCAGACTGGCTGATGCACTGCAGATGTTGGAAACTATTTTAGAGCAACATGTTCACTTGGTTGGTCTCCTCCTTAAAATACACAAATGCCTTATTCCTGTGAAACTGTAACCCAGGCTACAGGCTTGAAGAAATGAATCCTGCACAAACAGACTTAACTGACGTTCAGTAATTAGGCCAGGAGGGAAGCAAGATGCCTTAGTGAAAACCAGAAGTCTGAATTTTGCATCCGTATTTTTCTGAATACAAGTTAAAAACGGGAATAAAAGGCACTTCTCTGAACAGAAATACCGAGATGATAACGTTAAACGGTTGATCCTGTTATGCTGTTTCACAGTTAACTCTGTATTTTAAATTCAAAATAGACCAATGGATTTAACCAGCAATATAAGTTAGCTAGCTAGCCCATAAGATCCCACGCCCATTCCCTGAGGAGCGAAGGAACAAAAGCTGAAAAGAGAAATAATAAAAAGCCATTACTCAGAAAAGAGCAGAAGCTTCTGCATCTGTCGCAACAGAAGCTGCAGGAGTTTTCAGATGCTCCCGCCGTCTTTGATGATGCCGTGGACGTCTTTAAAAAGTCATGATATCGCGAATTATTCGGAATTATGAAAAACAGACACGTAGGCGCCAATTAAGAGAATAATCTGCCGTGTGGTTTGCTGAATTACAAAACTTCATCAAACACAACAAAACACAAAAGTCCATGCGTAATACCTAAGGAAGCGCCTGGTTCAATGTACCACAACCAACTGATAGATGCCGTTTCAGTGATATTGACAAAACAAAATCCGAGGTGTGTCGAGTATGAAGCATTTCAAACATTGCGGGACATTCATTAGAGTGAAGTAATGCAGCAATGCAGCATATTCACAACCACATTGCTGAAGTGTTGAGAGAAATGTGTTCACAGGCAAGGCAGAGCAATGGTGCCCTAAAACTCAACCTCTACTGACTACATCATCCTGTTAAACAAAGACTGCTTATATGACAAAGTCATTAACGTTTAAGATTCATTAAATGTACCAAACAGGATATTAATGAGTATTACAGCATCCTGGAAGCAACTGCAACCTTATGTCAGATTTTTTATTGTTTTCCTGTATATTACTCAAAAGTTGAAATTCAGTGTTGTCGAGGACCTAAGCGAAAAGGAATTTTTACAACCGTCCTGCTGCTTAGACAAGGCCAGATAGAGAGCCATCTGGTGGCCGTCCTTGGCATTTACCAGTTTGAAAGTACTGAAAAAGTACACTACTAAACAAAACCCACACATAAGAATTAAATCGTCTTTAACCAACATGAATTTATACCATAGTAACTATTTCATATGGAGAATGGCCTATTTTACTGAGGGTTATAAAAACACAGCATCTGAAACAATTTATACTGGTGTTAACCATACCCAATTACTTGACTTGAGGGAGGACTGTCCAAAGAGGATCTCGACTGTATACTGAAACAAAAATCATAGTTTTGGCATTGGTTCAAACGCAAACACAGGCAAATGCAAACTTGTGATTAAACCGCAACCAAAATAAGCAAGGCTGATGAACATATTTGACGTTTCACAGCGGTTCCTTTCGACACTTACAGACAAATGAAAATACATTTTAAAATTTCAGGGATGCTCAACCCAGATCCTCACTGGCCGTCCAGGAGTTTCCCTGCCCCAAGTGTTCCTCTGGAACCAAAGTGAATACACACACTGTGTCCCCTCTCTTCCATTTTCATAAACCTGGTCTGATACACACTAATGAAGCGGGCCGTCTCCTTTGTAACCCCGGTCTCAGCTCTCTGGCTTTGGGTAAAGGCCAGGGAAAGGCCTACACTTGCTTAACACATCCAGCTCTTTGTGACAGCCAACAGCGCTCCTGCAATCAAGATACAATGCACATCAATGTAAAGTCATCACACCGTTCAACAAGAACTACTGTATATCATGGAGCAAATCAAATTCCGACAACTCAGCAAGTCTGTTCAAGAATGATTCTTTTCTGCCAAGCGTACAATAAAAAAGTCTGCCACCCCCCCTCCACATCGTGTACACTAGATGAAGAGAGCTCTGCTTTCTTCAAAAGAATTCTGAGATCAACAGCGAGTCTGGAACGAAGGACAAATCAAGACAAATGTGTACTTTTTCAAAGGACAAGAAGTATCTGTAACAACAACAAATCCATCGGGGACCACTGAAATAAATAAGCATCCTGATGAGAATGTTTTATATAGCACCAGGAAGACAGTGTTTTAGCACTAGGAAGACAGTGTTTTAGCACCAGGAAGACAGTGTTTTCAGTGTGAATTTTGTTTACCGAAATTATGGCAAGGTTACCTCTGCTGGGCTAGCAAAGCAAAATGGCCGCAGAGACCGCATCTCTGAGACGACCTGCACACTGAGTACACCAACATATTCCTGCGCAGAGATCAAATCCAAAACCGGAGAAGCGGGCTGGCGGCCGGAGAAAGCCATGTAGTGGGTAAACGAACCAGGGTCCCATGTCAGAACTGTACGCATCTTCTTTAGGCAGGCGTTTTACACCTCAAAATGATTTTGTTGCCTGCGTCGGCTGCCGTCATTGTGGCCAAACGGGGGCGTGCTAGCCTCCAGGGACCGGATGGTGATCACTGCACGTCTTCATTTGTTTTAAACATTATCCAGTGTTCCACCAAAGTGAAGGACTGATCAAAGATGTAGGGAATGAAGTAATGTAATTGCCACATAATAGAGGCAGATGTTTAGGAGAGCACACATAATGCCCAACAACCTAAACAGACCAGAAACACGTTATACAGCGTTATACAGTGCCCTGCGAACCGTAACATGCATGTTTATTGCAGCAGGGTTTACATCTGCGATACCACCATGTAATATACAGGCAGCAGGAAAGCTCTGGTGTAGAGAACCTACCAGTCAGCCTGTTATAATCGGGCTGGATTCCAAACCTGATCCACCGAATATGAATTTGTGTAAGCGACAATTTGTCATCAATAGAAAAAATAAACCTATGTATAAAATTAAATACTGTGAGCCTATGAAGAAGGCAGAGAGTGCCTGTGTCCTGTGGGATGGACTTTTGACAAATTTTATATTGAATGCAAGCAAGAAGGGAAGCCATGAAGAAAAACACTGTAGAGGGGGAAAAGATCACGCCAACACAGTCTACACCTACTCTACCCAAGTCCTGAGGCGGTCTCATGACTAGCCGGATAACAGGAAACCCTGCTCTGGAAACTGTAAGAGTTTGTGGAGGGATTAATAAAACGTAACACTGAGCATTTGTCAGTGTAGTCCCACACAACACATAACACAATCAAAGGCTTTCATACAAATTTGTTTGCGTTAGACAGGTTCACCGAGGCATTTACAACAAATTCGGGCACGTTGCCCAGATGGTTGGCTTGTGTGTCCATCTGAAGCTGATGATGAAGGCCGGCAAATACTCAGTCCATTCAGACAAATACACCGGCAAACTGGTGGGGGCAGCGTCCACAATCCACTCTTTCCTTCAGCCAGTCAACGGGGATTGCGCCCAAATGAGTCATCTCTTCAGCCAAGAGGACCTGCACGCTAAGGGAAACCCAGCACTGCATTCTGGGACATCAGGAAGCCTTATTTACAAACTAAACCATGGATGAGGGATCATTTTTTGGAGACTCAGTTCTTCTGTGGGATTGTATAGTGTTGTGCGCCTTTTCAAAATAGCCACTGTGGTTTGGGCATACGGTTCATTTAGAACCATGCAATTTATGCTCGGTTATACTCAACAACAGGCCTCCTTGTGCGCTCATGAGATACCTCCCCGTCACGTCCCGTCCAGGTCGCAGTAGAGAGTGTGAGAAAACACGCCCAAGATGGATGAGAAGAAGGTGTTTGGCCATCAACACATTTTATTTGCTATGCCCAGAGGGAACCACATCGAGGTCACACTGATGTGTAACTGCTGCAGGGAAACGTAAACCGGCACGACGGTCCATTTGAAACAACACTTCGCTTTTAGGATTCGCCTGCAACAAAGCCGAATGAAACGGACACACAAATATGTCTGGCCTCACGATTTTCGGGAACTTCAGGATTCCTTACCTTTTAACCCTGACTCACAAAAATACGTCAAATTACGGACAACCCAACACCTCAGCAGGAGTGTGGCATCCAGGGAAAATTTCTTTTTTATTACCATACCAAACAATTTAAACGAATTAAACCGATGTTCCAGCCAAAACTCATTTTTGTAAACATCACAATTATGATGCTAAAATTAGACCAAATGCACTGTTAAGGGTTTAACAGCCGTAACATTTTAATTGCAGCCCCGTAGCGGTTTCAGGCAGCAGTATGTCTGATCTGTAGGAGAACACCTGGTAAAGACATCTCTCTATGCTAGCTATATTATTTTTTATATGGCAAACACCCTCCATTGGGAATAAACACTGAAGAAACTAGGAAGGAAAGAAACTGACAAAATGCTGCCTTTTGTGCTGGACGCTTTAATTTTGCTGGCATCAGAGTGTAGGATCATTTTCATCAAGTTCGGGCCAAGGGTTCGCACACGGTTTTGCTAAATGGCAAAAATTTACAGAACATTGTTAGATGGACACATTTAACAAGGCAAGAACAAGACGGATTACAACAAGACCAGAAAGTCCCGTTTACCCCAGAAATCACAGATGGCCGTTGGAAAAACATCAGTTGTAAAAGTATTGAACTAAAGTGAAGGACACTTCTATTTGGAGGAGAAATTAAAACAAACATCTTATAAAAACACTTTAGTAAAAGACACAACAAAATGAAGACAAAAATATTTACACGCTGTGTGCAAAATGCTATCTGGAAAGAATAAAAAGCCTCTGAAAAACGTTTTTTGATTTCATTTCCAAAACGCATACACAAATGATCTAAGTGGTTATCAACTACAGGCAGAAGGTCTACTGTTGGACATAGAGATAAACAAGGACATATGTTATCCTTGTATCCCCCCAAGTCATCATCATCATCATCATCATCATCTTGCAGTTCTCCCTCCTCCGTCATCATCAACATCTTGCAGTTCCCTCAACTCCGTCATCATCAACTTCTTGCAGTTCCCTCAACTCCGTCATCATCATCTCGCAGTTCTCCCTCCTCCACTTCATCGCCTGGCGCCGTCTTTAGTTCTTTAGCCTCACTCTCTACTGCAACTCCCCTCAGTGCGACGTCATTCTGCGCTACGCAGGGTTGTGCGGGTCCACGATAAGCCGCTTCTGTCAAAACAGAGACAGTTAATGGGAAGAAAACCTTAGGCCGACCAGTTCCACACATGCAACTGCTTCCTCCCTCGGCTGATGGCAGCGAACACGGTTTCCTTTACGCATGGAGCCACCACCAGTTGTTAAAACAACGCTTTGGAGCCATGCCGCGTTTCCCTACTGGCCTGTGCAGAGACTGCGCAAAATTAATACCGAGTGCATTTACCACACAGCCAACTCTTCAGTTCGATTACATAGCAGGAACCACATCTCAACAGTATTACACCCATGGTTTATCGTCTAGCCAATCAAAACATCGCTCGAGTCGAATTCTGGCAACATGAGCCTACATGAGGGCCAACGGCTAATAAGACAACTTGGCATTGTCAACGTTTGTAATAGTCGGTAATGTTCATGCCCACCACGCTTTGATCATCATTTTCTAGGAACACACAAAGTACAGGGGAAAAATTATGGCGTACAATCCCACCCTCCCCGTTTTGAAGTGACCTATCCTCTACAGTAGACTCATTTATTCCCAAAAAGACATGATTTACTGTTTGAAAGCAATGGAAACGTAATGTCACCCTAAACTAAGATGACCTCATGTAACATTTTCAGCTTTACTTCCAGTTACTCGAAACTTTTAAAGTAAGACCAAATAAAGGGAGGACTCTGCCATTTACCTTGCTGGAGGAGGACATAATTTTCAGAGTGATCCATCAGTACGACATGCAGCACTGGATACTCAATGATGGTTTTGTTCCTCAGGTTGTCCAGAAGAGTCTTCTGGAGGTCCAGTTCGTGATACCTTCATTCGGAAAGTGAGATTTCACCGTCACATCTTCCGCGTTAACACAGAAGAACATCAAACTGATCACATCTCGGCTCTCGGGTCTGAGAATTCTGCGACTTCTTTGCAGGGAGGAACGTCTTGCCTCACGGAAATGCCTCGGCCTTAATAAATCAACTTAAAGCACAAACGAATATGAGTACACAAGCCAAACCCTGTAGAAACATTTTTTCCCTTTTAAACAAACAGATGGTAGAAAGCTGGCCGGTGGAGGAGTGATATTTCATGATGACCTTAAATCAAAATTATTCGTTATTAATACTGTGCAAGCGAGCTACTGCTTGCTGACGCGCCCAGACAATACCGGGATTAGCCATGCTTACTCTGCCATTATTTCTGCATTACGCAAGAACCCAATACCAAGGAAAGGCATTTGCGCGTACATAACAGATTTCCACTTTAAAATGTGATTGCTGCTGCAGGTGCAGCACTGAAACCAGATGTGGTGCTGACGACTGCTGAACGGACCGAGAACCCTACGGAGGTCGGAATGACCGAGCGTGCCACGCCGCAGCCAACATCGGACTTTGGGCCACAAGTTAGCGGCAGCTGCCTTGGCGTTGCCTGCGAGGGGAACGAGCGCCTCCTCTTCGTGCGTGCGTTTTTGCCTGGTGTGAGGTCTCCGGTCGCAGGGGCAAAATAAAACCCCCTGGCAGAGCACAGTTCCAGCTCGGGCTTTGACGACTAAACCCTTCACCATGAAGAGGCGGTTTTGCACAGCGTCCACCCTGTAGCACCACGGGGACAGGCAGCGAGGCGAATCATCTTGGCTGTTGTGAAGTGGCCATGAAACGCGTTTGCTGGCATCTGTCCTTGCAAAGGCATCTGTTATGTGTAGACTGTTCTTCTTCTTAAATAGGGAGGACACGACAGATGTCTCCAGGGGATTGTTTTTGGTTGTTTTCCTTAACAATTGTCCATTTTGTTTTTGCGTTTTCGTCGGGGACATCGGGAATTATGTGCTGTAGCTATGGTGATTTCCCGCTGGTGGATTGCCCTCGCTGCGAAAAGTACACAGCGACTGCGTGGGATAACGTGAAAAGTATACAAAGTACATAAACAAAATAAACCTAATTAAAATGTTTTATTTCACTTTTACAAGAGCACCTTTGAAATTATACAGACAATATAATCAAAAATATTATTAAAAATTATATTAGAAAATTCTTATACACTATATATTATACAACTTTTAAGCACGAGAAAGAAAGCAGTTTATAGGGATTCTTTACATTTTCTAAATGACTTGTGATCTCTGCACACCTTTCTGTGTGAGTGTGACCACTGTGAGTCTTAGAACATTATAATCTTTGGTTGACCGCTGTATAGTCAGGTTTCCTTTAGCACCAATGGAGAGAGTCTGAGCCAGGCATTCTCAAGCCTACTCATCCAAAATGTTCCGCCTAAACTGCTTATTACAGCGGCCAGTCCGCAAGGGAGCCGCCGTAAAAGCGAGACGTCTTCGCTCCATAGCCGGATCCTGTTAAACAAACAAACTAAGCAATGCTGAACAGCCTCCTTGGCGCTTTGCTGCGATTACGCCGCCTGCACGCGTGCCAGTCCGCAAGGCACCATCTGCGGCCCGCGTTATTTCCGCCAAACCTCGCTGCAGACATTCAGCACCAAAAAGTCAACGCGGGACAACCCCCGATGGCAAGGACGGCGAGCTTTGGCCTCGCTCAAAAGCGGCCTTGTTCCGTTTGTGCGTCTCAATTGGAGAAACGGACGGAAAAAACGCTCGCCACCGCCGTCTCAGATGTCCTTAATAAATCTGAGGCATTCGAGGGCAAGAGACTGCTTGCTGCTTTCTTCCAGGGTCACGGTCTGCTCCTGCCTTACATGGCTTGGAGAAGTTATGTAACTGTACCTAACCCATATGAGGTAATCCTCTCTTGGCCGTTGCCTGCATTTCAGTCCTTCTTAGAAGCCATATTTTTAAAAAAATAAAAAAATAAACAAAACATAATAAAAAAATAAACCTTGTAGAAATGAACAAGTCTTTACTGGCTCCTGAGACGGTTTACTGATAAGAGAGAAGAAGCAGATTAACTATCACACAGACACAGACACAGACACACACAAGGTTTTGTGTCTACATGTTCCCAAACAGATATTCTCAAATGATCTCTTTAGACACAAATTCTCAGGAACCGTTTGGATTTGGTTAGCTTTTCTTTTGCCTTAGATCACTAAAAAATAAAAGCTCAAATCAATGACGCATCAAAAGCAACAGGAAGCTATTGGCTTTTGATTGACCTGGAGCATTATCTACCAGAGCGCAGTTTAGGGACGTACAGCTCAATAAGACAGCAGGCTTGTTTGCCAGAGATATTGGCTTTTCACCATCGTCGACATAAATTACACATAAAGATCAGACATGATACTCCAACCCCAACAAGATGCCTGAATTAACAAAACGTCTGAAAAGCTCATTTTGCCCCTAAATTTTCCTTATTCCCAAACTGACGTTTCAATTAACCCAGAAGAAATATCATCAGTGTGGGTTTCTTCAGACTGAGGCACTGAGGCACTCCGTGGCACTGAGGCTGCCTTCGTCAGACTGAGGCTGCCTTCGTGGCATTTTTAACAAAATAAAAAAGGGAAATTCCACTGAATGATGCAGCCAAGGTAAATATTTGATCTTTGGTATCCATTATCTAGACCTGAAATGTCCTGTGCCCCCCTACACTGTTTGACAGAGGGCAAGAGTAAGCTATGAAAACCGTGGGTATCAGCGGTTACAATGTATGTGCGTGAACACGAAACTCCAACCTAACTATGTGGGGCCTCATTTGTCAGGAATGAGGGGAGAATAACAAATTGTTCTCCATTTGAGACCCAGACAGAATGTCGCATCGCTGACAGTCCCAAAAACGGCGCCTTTTGAATTTTTAATTGAACGCATATATTATAACGAGGGAGATGAAAGAGCAGAGAGAAACCCCGTCCGGGACGCCGCTCTGCCAGATGTCCGCGACTGCGGGGCTCTCCTGGTCACAATCACGACGTGAGCGGGACCTGTACCTGTAAATTCCCGACCGAGCCACTCAACCACAGGCAAATCATGGCATCCGAATAAGTTGCTCATGCAACCCGGAGAACTAAAATAATACGCCGAATAACATGCATATTTAATGTCCTATTTTTAGATATGGGAATAGATTACTGAACTATTGTTGTAACCAGATGCCGCCTTAATGACTGCGGTGGAGTGAGCCAACGCCCAAGCACCCACTGCATCTCTATCACAAAACGGACCGCAACTTAACAGGCATACTCCAAGTTCCACACCCAGTGCACGATCCTCCAAAACGGGAGAACACCTGCCTGCTTTTCCAGAAGCGATTACGACTTAAGCTGAGCATAAATTTAATTCCCCACTTCCTGACGGCTGCCAAAGTCAGAGAGCGGGCCATCGCGGCACCGCTTGGGCATTTTTGAGGACTTTTAAGGATGAAACGTGAACGTCGACGGTCACTATGTGGAAGCGGCCCCTTCAGTGCGTGTTGTGCAGGGTTCCCAGAGCACTTCGCCAAGTCTTACCGTACTGAGTTGGACCTTCTGTTCTCCACTTTCATGAAGACCCTCACATGATCGAACGGGGCGCGTACGTATGCTTTCAACCTGCAAGGCGAGAAGGGGCGTATTGTTAAGGAGCGTTTAACACCACGGAGACCACTGCAGGAAAAGAAAACCCACATTCCTTTAGGGATTCCTTTTTCCTTGTTTGACCATGTTTCTGGACGGACAAAGGAGGGGCTGAGACGGTCTACAACGCCCTATAACATACCCTAAGGCATTGTATATATTCAAAGCAAGCGTGCGTTGTAATTGACCACTAAAAAACCTACTACTTAAGCCCAGACTAAGCAAAGCAGGTCACACATGACTGGGGTGGTGCGTCATTGGACCTACGCTGAGGGGAAACCGGGAGCAACGTCAGGCAGCCGTTGAGAACGTGCAGATGCAATGAAGAAGCAGCACTGTCAATAAACCTGAACCTGGAACTGTGGGGTGCCTCTGCATTGCTCTGTAGACCCACAGCCTGGCAGCGGGGCTTAATGCATGTGGTAAAAACATAAACGAGAAACCAGTCAAGGGGAAGAGCGACTCTGGAGGAGAAATCTGGATGGAAAAACGGACCATGGTGGCAGAGGACAGCTAGCCCTGAAAAACAGGGCGCCAAAGAACGATTTTCACTGGCTGCGCTGCGAGGAACAGCCAAAAATGAGTTTCTTTTGTCATCAGCGACAAGTCCATTTAGCAGGGGTGGTCACCTGCTGGTCTACGAGCTACCTCACAGGGGAAACTGTGGCAGGCGAGGCATTATTTCTATTCTAAATATATACCCCAATCTGACAAAGGAGAAGAGAGCAAAAAAGAAAACCAGCCAATCCCGGGCCCCGTGAGGGCTGGAGTTACCCACCCCAGTTGTACAGCTTTCACACAAACTAATATACGTTCACAAAATGTATAATACAAATATTACAACTGAGTTACTTTCATGCAAAGCAACTTACACAGCATAAAACTTCTACAGCTGGGACTAGAACCGGCAACCGTTCGGTTACGAGCCTGTTGCCTTAATCACCAAACCACCAGCTTCGCTGAACGTCCGTAACTCAATGGGACGGGCCCAGGCTAGACGAGATGCACCGTGCTGAGTCATCACAGACAGGCTGAGTGAACTTCCAAGGAAGAGGGGCCGAGCGTCTCCCACCCCCCCGAGCTCGCGTCAGCAGGGTCTGCAGGAATCAACGCAGAGCTTTCCCAACGACACTAAAAAACAAACTAACCTAACCCCCCCCCAATTGTTCAGTGCTTGAACATAGTTCAAATAAATAAATAACAACAAAATAAATAAAACACATTTAGACCAGGGGTGGGGGAGAGGAAAAAAAAGCCTTAATGAAATGTGGATGATTGAAATAAAAGGTAAACTAGTGTCGCAGACGTGCCAACTATCAACGAGGGCAGGCTTTAAAAGTAACAGCAGAAATAAATGGCTGCCAGAAACACTGCAGCTGGAAACTAGAGCATTTACTGCAGAAGGCTGCTGATGTATGGTTAACGAAGAGGAGAAACTGAAGACGGGGGGGTGGTGGCAGTAATCCGTAACTGTCGGGAACCGTTAGGAGTGGCTGAAGGAATTTACGAGCACAGGATCAACTGGGTAGGCGAAGTGAATGATTACCACTCCTGTGATTGCATCCATAGATCAATCTTGGATCAAACAAACGCATAGATCAAACCTCATACGCTCGCGGGAACACCAAAGCTCATTAGCCAAACTGATCCCACGTTGTGTTAAAACACCATCCCTCTTTTCTGAACTTCTAAAATGATCATTTGCAGAAGGGCCTTTTCAATTTGGTTTTAGCTGCGCGAGTTCTTGAACGATCCGACAGCTAATTTTGATCTCTGGTGGTTCGTTGAAGAACATTCTGAGACGACAGCCCTGGTACCCATGAACGATGGCTTAAGTCCGAAAAAGGGTTCACTGATCCGCAGGTGCTGGTTACGGACCCGGCCTGCGCGTCTCTCGAGGATGAGGCAGTCATTTGACAAACCCAGCACCAGGAGCCCAGCTAAAGGCAGGACTCAATCCCGTCTAGAATTTCCTGCTCGGACAAGGAAGCACGATCCCACAGAAAACAAACGGGGTATTCCAAGTTTGGGCACAAAAGTGAACGGATACAGAAGCATCAAATACACACACACACACACACACAACACACACACAACACACACACACACACACACACACACACACACACACACACACTTACTTCTGCCGTCTGACTGGCTCAGACTCTGTTGGGTGGAGGTATTCAGTAAGGATTTCCTGAAGTGTCCGGCTCTCTGGCACCCTGCAACAGAAGGAGAATGAGGGATAGCAAACTAAGACCAAGAGGGCTTAGTCATCGGCGTTCCTGATTAATGACGTGGGGCGGCTCCAAAACCCCCAGCTAACAAAAGCCCGTGTGGACTTCAATCATCCCAACGAATAAATCATGCCTAAACGAAATGAACAACCTCGGAATTGTGAGAGAACAGGCTTACAATTGTTAGGGCTGGGAGCGCGCCCAGATGACTTCTGGGGGAAACAGAAAGGTTAAACACCCTACTTACCTTCTCTGCGTGTATTCCGAGCTGGATTGGGGGAAGAGAAGCTTCAGGTGCCAAAAGAATTGCTTCTCCCTTTGGGTAAAAGAGAGAAGATGGTGTTTGTGGCTTCATAAAGAAAGGCTACGATGTTTAATGACAAATCGGTTGATATCCAAGACTTGGCCTACGTTGCAGAACAGCTCCAGGCATGGTTTTTCTGCCTGGCGCTCAGTTGCTTAGAGTTCGTTTACCGATCTAATGAGCCGTCTGCCTCAGGGCCAGGCCAGGACGTCCAATCACGACGCCTGTTGTTCAGAATACAAGGGGCAAGGGGCCTTTCAAAAAAAAAAAAACACAACCAAGTTGAAATTTCGAAATGGCTTTCTAAAGTTGATCCAACTTCTAACCATCTTCATCTCAGAATGGTTTCCAACCGAATTCAAAATTTGGAATAAATCGTTGCTGTATCTTCAGCGTGAAACTGATAAAACTGCAAATGATTGCATTTTCATTGCAGGAAAACTATCTTGCGATGGACAGGAGACTGCTTAAAGCAAAATATTTTCCCTTACACGTGTGAAAATGCCAAGCCACTGTGCCAGATGGTTCAATAAAAGATGACAGGATTCCTCAATTTACAGTCGGGTTCACGCTCATACCTTTTGTGACTCAGAACATTCTACAGGGAGAATCCCAAATGGCATAAATTATTTGCAGAAAGCGAACACTGAATATTGCTGTGATTATGGAAGAAAACCGTCACCACGAAACAGGTGGATTTGTTTTAGTACAAATCTAAGGGGGGGGGGGGGGCACCTTCTTAATACATTAATAACACCCCCTGGGCATTGTTAGCGGTTGCCAAACCATGACCTGACACCTCCTTATAATACATTTAAACACCCCCTGGGCCCCCCTGGCGGTTGCTAAACCATGGCCTGACCGAGCAAGTGCATTGTGGTCCAGCTGGTTCGTGTTCACACACACCGATCAGCTGATCTCTTCCCAAACCAGGGCAAAAAGCAGGACTACTTGTGTTCCACGAGGCCAAGCAGCCGTCCAGATGTCTGCGGCACACGGGAGGAAAGGTGGGGAGTTTACAGACATCGGCCCAAAGGCAAGGACGCCTGAGGAAAATCCCAATGAGCCAGGTGTGGGGGCATTGTTCGTCTAGGTGGAAAATTCCGGAGCTTTATTGGGGGGGGGGATTGCGAAAGACACTGATGACGCCGATGAGATCTGAGAGACCAGAAGGCGGTGGTGCATATGATCTTTCCGTGTCATACCAACCGACGGTATGAAACGGAAAATATTTCCCGGACGATAAAAAAAAAAAAAAAAACTGTCAGTCACAGCCAGGTTCACAAACACCAGAGATCCCTGTAGCAAGCGGGCTTTTTTCTAAAGAACTGACGCACATGCACCCGGAGAAGGGAAAAAAACAACTGTGGTTTGGGGAGAAGAACGTGCTTCCACATGGTCTTTCACTGTAACATCTACATACACAAAAACGAAGCAGAGAGAATTGACTTTAAAAGATATTTGGCTCACCTGCTGGCAGCTTTTCAAAACGAACATAGTTACGTTAGTCGCCACTACGCTCGGGTCTACCTCAGGTTAAAGGAACAGAACACTGGAGATACTAAGCTTGGAGGCATGACAGCTTTGGTACTGTGGTTTATGGTTTATGGAAATTGCGTCTGAAGAAGTTCCAGAGAAACGTTTTTGTTTAATTCACAACCTTCCCCCCCCCCCCACACTGAGTGACACAAAAGGATTTACTGGTACTTTCGCCGAGCTGCATTTTTAAGAAAGCACACAAACGCAAACGCTAACACAGCTCGTGCTGTACAAGACAAGCCACCTTTACACAGTGCCGGAGGTTACCATGAACAATAAAACAACGGAAATGAGTAGTATGGTTTGAAATTAAATTACTGCTATAGTTTATTTGTCTGGCAGACACCCTTATCTAGAATGACATATACAACTTCATACAAATCAAAAAGATATTTAGTGACTAACAATGCTCAATGATATCAATGGCGCCTACACTCCTACACTGCTCATTAGCTCAAAGCAAACGCATTGCATGAGAACGGCCTGCTACAGCTCGAGTATTACCCTGTCGGACGCTCAGGATGGGTTCCTGGAATGGAGAGCCGTCGGAAAACCCGCCTCTGGAGGTAATAACTGCACACTTAATTTGCCGAAACATTCCAGACAGTGTCACTTCTTATCAGCCTGGAATAAATTACATTTAAAATGTGGCTGCTGGCACTGGAAGAGAACTTTTTAAAAACTGGACCTCATTAAACACGCACGGTCGTAAAAGTTTCTTTGAAAGCACATTTTGGAGATATGTTTTACAGCACAAGAAACTTAATTCTGACGGTACGACAGCCATCCGGCTACGCCTCCGTGTGGCTCGGTTCACGGGATCAAGACATCCAACGTCTGAATTTGTAGTTTTGTGTGCTCTGCTCCCCACATAAGGATGCAGGAAGAAAATAAAAAATAAAATAATTCAGATTCATTCTAAACACCCAAGCCCCAATCCCAAAGAAAAGCACAAAAACTTCAAAACCCAGCCGCCAATAATTATCTGTTTCTCTGGCAGCACAAATGTGTATTGTGAATGCATTGCTAACCATCTACAGTCACTCGAGTGAAAACATCTGCTTTTTATATGTTGTACTTGGTACGTTCGGAAACATCTTCCGAAAGCAAACCTTTGTAAAAAAATAATAATAATAAAATAAAATAAAGGCTTCACCAATTTCTTGGTTATGCCCAAATATCTCGCAAACTACCTTTGACCTGCCTTAAGCCTTGTCCGGTATTCTGGGGGAAAATAACCGACCGCATTATCCTGTTTTTACTCAACCAGCACTGAACAACACGGCAAGATCTTTCAGTCTATGCATTCAGCCCTGGAAAGCTTTTGCGATTTTTTTCTTCCATAAAAACCAGGTCCAAGACGACGGGGCTCGGCAGGAGCAGGTCTCCCTTAGAGTGGAAAGAACGGGACACCGGCATCGTGGCAGGGGCTCTAAGGAAATGGAAGCATTATCGGGTGTTCGGCCAATGACGCTTGAACCCCGGGTTGCTACAGCAACGCTGACGATACTGCAGGCGCTGGCCAGGCGTCAGCGAACCGAGGAGGGGTGGACACGAGGGAACAGATTTTTAAAGGGCGGCTCGTTCATGTAATAAGGTAGGACAGCCACACGATGCAAGCACACATGTGGTCCCTCTGGCCTCAAGTCTAGCGGCTTAAACGGTGGAGCCACTGAGCTGCCCGTACATAATGCTAAACATTGCTCCTTTTTATCAAGCATTAAATAAAGCCAGTCTTCAGAAAGCAAAATAAAATATTACAGTATATGTGTAAAACAGCTCAAAAATGATGTACAGAAAACTGCACTACGATTGTTTTGAGAACGGGTAAGCAATCTCTGTACCAAAGAAACTGTTCTTTTGTTGCTAGTTGTTAGTGTGTGTGTGTATGTATGTATGTATATATATATATAACGGGTGACAAATTAAAGAAAAACCCTACAGCGAGGGGGTCTGGAGACTTATACTGTAGGAGGCATTTTCCTGACATAGTTTGGATCCACTTGTCCCCTAGAGGGAAAGGTCACTGCAAATCACTAACAAAGTTATTCTGAGGGATAACCTTTATACCATGGTGAAACATTTCAACCCTGATGGGAGTGTTCTCTTCCAGGATGACAATGCCCCCATCCACAGGGCATGAGGGGTCACTGAATTAATGGTTTGATGAGTGTGGAAATGTGAATCATACGCTATGGCCTTCGCAGTCACCAGATCTCAACCCAACTGAACACCTATGGGAGAGTTTGGACAGCACTCTCCACCACCATCATCAAAACACCAGTTGAGGGAATATCTTTTGGAAGATTTTTGGTTCCATCCCTCCAGTAGAGTTCCAGAGACTCATATAATCTATGCCAAGGCACACTGAAGTTGTTCTGGCAGCTCGTGGTGGCTCAACACCTTAATTCATGTTGGTTTTTCCTTAAATTTGTCCCCCAGGTGTGTGTGTGTGTGTGTGTGTATCATTTTAAAGGATACAAGTAAGTTGGGTAATTAATTTTTTAATCAGGTATATAATTTTATTTGTGTGTATCACAAATATTATTTCCCACTTTTTATGTTCGGCCAGTGTACAAACTTGCTGCCAATCAAAGCCTAGCTTAATAAAATGTATACTTTTCATTTCCGGCCTCAGGAAAATATGGCAAAGTGTCTCAACTGAAGAAACCAAATTAAGAAAGAGAAAAGGCTGGCTGAGATAATTGAAACCTGGAAACAGAATTAAACCGTCGTGTGCATTTCTAACACTCTCACACTACGAAAGAGTATGTTGGTTTTCCTTAGGCCCGCGCAGAATCGGGGGGTTCCACGGAATACTTTCTCGATGCCGCTAGCTTGCTTAAAGCCAGAAAGGAAGAAGATTCCTTCAATATGGGCGTAACTGTTGGAATACAAAACGTTAAGGTTGGTGCCTCTGGAAGCAGAGAGTCCGAATTCCTCAGCAATATATCACAGTACACCGATCAGGTACGTAAACCTTTTCTTAATGCTAACTTTTCGTCTTCGCGGTTAGCATATGAGCCGTTCACCCGCTAGACATGGCAGCTATCGAATAATTTTGGCTGTCATCTAACCAAGCGTGTGCTAGTAAATTGAGCAATAGTAGGGTGTAGCGAAGAACATATATGGCACAAACTATCACAACAATTTAGTCCCATTAGTATTCACCTAAGATATTTAATGACTATGGTAGCAGACTTACTAGACTAAAACATTCTGACGTACGTTATTCTTGATGAGAGCCTTTTTTTCTGCCAGAATCTGGGATTTGTGAGGCTGGTTTCTAAAGTGCAGACTGCCCAGTTTAAGATGCGGAGCAGCGATCTTGTGCTGGATGAAGACATGCACCTGTCCCTCCTGGAGCTGCCTGAGGAGTACCACTTCGGAGCGTACGCCAGGTTCCTCAGCCAATACGGGACGCACTACGTTACCTCGGGAACCATGGGGGGAGTTCTGGAGTATGTAGTCGTCCTCCGCAAAAAGGCCATGGAAAGAAAAGGTACCAACCTCAATTAATGTCAACTTTAAGTTACCTCGATGTCATACTACTTGGTGGGAGTGTCACAAAACTCAAGCTGAAACGTTTGTTTACAATTTGTTATTGTAAGCTGGTTGGAGAACAGTGAAGGGGTGCGAAGTATCTTCCACTTGGTTTGAACTGTGCTTGCTTCATTTTGCAGAACTGACCGGGAGTCAGGTCGGAGGCTGCATTGGTATGTCATTGGGGATTGAATTAAACAATATGAGCCCGAGTCTTTCAGTTTCTTCCTGTGAAAAAACCGGAGAATTGGACAAAGGTACGCCCATGTGGCTTTTTCAAGAATTAAAAATGTGAATGCTCTCTTTACTTCTTTCATTTTCAACCTGATGGTAATTAAACCTAATTTCTTCAGGATATTGGTTGTCCCAGTGATACATTATTCCAACGAGTAGTCATTTGTTTGGTTATGGGTTTGATAGGCCAACATCATTAGTTATATCAGCCTGCTGTCATAATATATTTAGACATTCTTGCTGGATTCTTGCCATCTAAACTTCTAAGTAACAAAAATGTTTTTAACTAAAACCCAAGTGTCAAGATTCATTGCGTTTCATGGCAATAAAGAAATGACAAAAGGCTAAATCTCCGATGTCTCCCTGGAACTGTGATTGGTTTATGCAGACTCTGAGTCATCTAGCAGCTACATTGAGGACGTGGTCAGTTTGATTCGCGGTGGGGACACAGGCAGCGCCGCAGGTCAGCTGCCTGTCAAGAACGAGGAAACCTACCGAAACTGGGGAAAGTCTCTGAAGTATAACCCAGCACTCATCGAGTTTGAGGTGAAATAGCCCTTATTAATATCGGTCAAAGTGATGCTGCTGTGAATTTCTTTCACGAGGCTAATGTGAGGGCATAAAAAAAGTAATTCCTTTCAATGACTACGCATTTCGTAGACCCTTCCAGTGTACGAGCTGATTCGCTTCAGTACTGCAGCGGGCCAGTTTAAGGAGAAGGGAATACTCCTGAAGAGGGCTTGGAGGGAGTATCTGCAGCAGTTCAACTCTTGCCGCTGCGCGCCCTGCAAGCACAATGGCGTACCCATCCTCCACGGGACGTCTTGCACATGTCTCTGCCAACAGGGGTATCAAGGCACGGCCTGTGAGCAGACGCTCAGGGAAGGTACAGATTAAATTTAATTTTTTCAATTTATTATTATTATTTATTTAAAAATTGGATTGCTCATGCTATGTATAAAAATAGGGTTACATACAGTCAGTGTATACAGTCGCATAGCATGATTGGTATTTAGAAGTATTTACAATATGTAGAAAGGCAAGTATTCATAAACTACTAACTACAATTAACCAAATGTGTGTAAGGAAGTATCGATCAGTGCCTCTTTTAACGACCGGACAGGTTCGACCCACGGAGCTTGGAGCTGTTGGGGCTTGTGGTCGTCTTGTCAGTCCGGGACCAGGACAAGGACAAGACAGTGCAACAACCCCGCACCCCTGGATGGAGGAGCCTCCTGCTTGGGCCAACCCACGCAGAAGCACAACTGCTGACCAGCGCTTTAAACAACCATCTAAAACCCACAATCACCTGAACCATCTCTCTAAACCACAGCCCCCAGTCACCAGAATCACCCCTTGAAACCACGGCCCACAGCCACCAGAACCAGCCCTCGAAACCACAGCCCACCAACAGAACCAGGCACTTTAACCACCCCTCTACCACCAGAAGTGACTGCAGGAACCAGGCATGAAAGCCCCAGACTGTCTACAGGAGAAACTGTACTATTTCCACTGCACGGAATTGTAGAAATGGTTAGAGCACAGTAGAATGAGGGTATGAAATAAAATGTAAAAATTAACAAATTTTAGGCCAAACATTAGTCAGATTTAATTACTAAAGGGTCTTCATAAGCAACCAATGCTTATGACAATGTCAATTTTAGACTCACGCCTCTGAAGAATTGTTAAATAAGTCACGGTGACATAAAAACGTGAGCAGAAAAGTTGCGTTGAAGAATTGTACCGTGCACTTCAAATAAAGATGACGTGTTCAGAACACAGTGTAATGTTCAGACCACAGACTGCACTGAAAACAAACGACTGCTCTTATCGTCAGTGCAGACACCACTTATTGCCAACACGGGGGTATGGTTATCAACACATCTAAGCACAACGTGTGTGTGTGTGTGTGTGTGTGTGTGTGTGTGTGGGGGGGGGGGGGTATTTTATTTAGATACATCTTTAGAGAGAGACCTGATGTGCTATTCTGCAGCCTTTTATGTCTGTTATGTCTGTTAACCAGCATCATGCCTGGACAGAGAGGCGTGTGTATGGTTGATGACTAAGGGTACCCAGCAGTGCTAATCGCAGATAGCTGGAAGTGGATCGATTGGGAAGGTCTGACATGCTAACTCACAACAAGCATATGTAGCCTTGGCCCAGAATACAGCTTTAGTGCTGCGGCGAAACGTCTTCATTTCCCATATCTCTTCGTAATCAGTGACGTAGCTTTCTTAATGCTCCTGCTTTTGATGACATCCACAATGCGTCTTGGGTGTGAAGCAATTCATTTATTATAGGCTTCATATAGGCACAGCAGTCACTCATCCAGAGCCATATACAAATTATACAAATTATTACATGTACAATTTTAAAGTTTATATAGCCGAATGTATACTGAAGCAATTCCGTAGCTTGCACAAATGTCTTTTTTTAGTATCGATATTAAATGCAATCCGTTAATTCCTTGTCTGTCCCAGAGCAAGCCACGCCCCCATTCTGAGGGGAGGGCTGAGTGCACTGACGGGTCCTTTGTCTCTTTCGATTGCTGCAGGCGGACCAGGAGGACCAACAACTCCAGCCTCCATCCACGGCCACCCCTGGGGGGGTGAAATGTCGGCGGTTAGTTAGCTGTGGAGCCATTGTCGCGCAAGCGTCTGGTTTGGGGAGGCGGTGTCGGCTCACCTGTTCGCTGGGACGTCTCGCAGCCTCGCCCGCTGGAGCCCACGGGACACACACAGTCACACCTGGTGCCTTTTAGGGGACAACAGAAAAACAGACGTTTCTCAAATGACTCGTAAATTCCCTCATTCCGCTGATTTGACTCCAGAGTCTTGAACCAGGAAACGGAAAGAACCCAGTGACCCCATGACTTTAATGGAAATGCTGCCACTGATAATTAACATTGGCGTTGATGGTACCACAGAATGGCGTTTCACCCTAACCCACTACTGGGCTTGTTTTTACTCACTAAGCAGCAGGTGTAAAGTTTGCGTTTGATGGTACCTTTGAGGACTGCCACACCGTTATTGAGGCAGGCTGCACAGTGACAGGAGCTGGCCTCGCTCAGGTACTCTGTCAGGGCTTTCTCCAGGTGCTTCTTCAGGGTTCCGGCGTTGACGAAATCTTTGGAGGTCACCAGCCCAAACAGCGGCTCCATCTGTTGAGCCGAGGCAGACTTTCAGCTTTGCTGCAAACCTGACAAGAGCTCTCACGGCAAGGGTGAGGATTCAGCAGACGCAGCGGTATTCTCGGGGCTCGCCACTCTCAACAACCCATCGGCAGGAAACGCCGTTTATTACGACCGCTATCAGCACCGAGCCCCTGGCCCAACGCAGAGACTTTCCTCAAGCGTTTCTTAGTGGAGCCCCTACTGGGATTTAAACTCGCAACGCTCTGGTCCCTTAACTCTTCACACCTTGGTTTGGACGAAGGCGGGGTTGTAGTACACGGCCTCTCCCCACTCTTGCATGGCCTGCGGGGTGGGCAGCTTCTTGGCCACCAGCCGGGTAATGGATTCACTATCACCTCCTTTCACCTCGGCCACAAAGTCCTCCACAAACTTCTTCTCCTTTTTGCTGTCTGGAACACGAGCCGGAGAGTACTGGGAGCAGTGGCACAAGCGCAGGTTCTCGCCACACAAGGTCGATCAAGTTGTTTGGAGGATAACTTTTTGGTTTTTCCCCTTCATCTTGGAATTACTTCGTTAAAATCTCTATTACACACAACAGTAAAGAGCTGGCGGCGCGTTTGAACGAAGCGTCAGTGACAACGGTAACTGCTATTTCTATTCACACATATACCCACATACTGAGAAAGAAAGAAAAAAAAGCCCACATACACCTGATAGCATTTACCTCCAAATTCCTGTAGCAGACCTTCGCAGCCACCCGCTTCAACCGCTACAGACACGTAAACTTTCGAAATCGTGGCCCCGATGTTGAAGCCAAGCTGCAAACACTCCTTTGCATCGTTCAGACTGTACCCTGGAACCAGCAGAGTAGGGGGCTTTACTTTGGAAAGGGGGGGGGGGGTTACTTGGGTACTTTGCTACACTGTGGAGTCATCCATTCCATGGGACAAAAGAGCTGTCATGAAAACCTCCGTTAAGGCATGGCTCAGTAAAGAATGCCAACTCAGTCCTTTCCTTTCATTGTGAAATCAAGGTCTACGTTGCTAAATCTAATCACAGCTGTTAAGCCCAAATCGATTTGTGCCAACAAAGACGACAACAACAACAACAACAACAACAGCACCAGCAGCAGCAGCAGCAGCAGATCTACAACTGCAATACACCATTGAGAAAAGGTTCCCGGTCCTGGTCATTTTTCATGTTCTGAACATGGACAAAGACAAGGCATTCACAACGGTGTCCTCAGCCACATATCATACTTTCCTCGGTTTCCGGGTAACGGGTCAAGTTTGCGGCTGGTAATTAAAAGCAGGGTCACAAAGCCATCTGCCTCAGTTACTGAAGCATTAGATCGACTTTCTGCAGCGCCAATTTCCCTGGGAAACGCATCTCCCGGTGTTGGTGGGAATTGTCCCCGAGGAACGTTTCCACGCAGTGTATTCATTAAAGTGCTTACCCAGTGATGGGAAATTGGACCCTACACCGCTACTCCCAGCTCTGTCATTACTGTAATCGCTCACTTGGATGACCTCCTCTCTCGATGTCGCACGTTATCTCATTTTCTAATGTGCATTTCTCATTTTTTTGTTGTTACTTCCGTTTCATTCGATAATGTCGTAGATTCGTTTGCACACACCTCCCCATTCCAACACGTTCGGTGCACATGTGTTAACCGTCGTAAAAAAATACGTAACAGGTATTAACATCTACCCCTCTTGCCCAGGACAATTTCCCTGCCATCTCACCCGATTCCTCCAGCTTCTTGGAATTGAGCACAACGGTGTACTCGTAGTCTCCTCCCAGAGTGGCCTCGGTGATGTAATGAGTGCCGTAGTCCAGGAACACCTGGCGGTACTGCCCGTAGCTATACTCCATTGGCAGCGCCCGCAGTCGCTGGAGAAACTCGGGGTGCAGCATCAGGTCTGACGATTTCAGGGCATATCTGGCCACCTCCAGCCTGGAGTGTGCCCTGATGAAGCTGCTTTCCTAGGGATGCGGGAGATGGGACATCCTCACCTCATCTAGCCAGCCCTCTCCAGGACACATCAAAGAACCACCATGATTCAGCTTTGGGACTGTAAATCCCAGTTAGCCTAAAACTTGTGAGGGGGGGGATGGACTCGTTTCCAGTGAGACATTTACTCATCAAAATGGGAGAATACAGGGACAAACTAAATTCCAGGACCATCATGCCCTGCAATTGATGCGGCATTGAGGCGGAATCTGTGAATGAAACATGCAGTTGATTATTGACATAACGATCAAAGGTGCAATAATCCCCATAACTGTCAAACCATTCTACAATACTCACGGTCCCAGAGAATCTGCGCATTTTCTGTACAGATTTCTTGTGTTTGTAATCATTGTAGTTGAAGCCCAACTCGAAGACTCCGGGAACCTTTATACCAAAGGACACGCTGGTTTTGGACATGCTCCATTCCATCCTGTGGCTCTCGAAGCTGGAGTACGACCTGCGTGCATCGAACTTGAAATCGTAGTCACCCTTGGTCTATACAGAAAAGAGATTCGCACTCGGTCTGATGCCACAATTCCCTCCATTAGAACCAACAGCATGCCAAACGGTTATTGTATGCATTTTGATTACCTCAACTGAGTAATGCTGCAAGTTGTAAGGTTTCCTGAATCTGGTGTTCTGTATATAATAAGGTAAACAGCTGCCTGCATAGTATCGGTTATCGAGGACCACCCCCTCTAGATCACTGTTCAGTATGTTGACTCTAAACAGGGGGAAACAGCAGTTAGTACCAGCAACAGGAGTAAAGGGCCATGGACTAAAAAATAGTTTAGTTCTGGCGAAGACTTAGGGCCTGACTCACCCTTTGGCCAGATTCTCAATGCCCCAGTAC